>JASAMV010004951.1:0-165612 GCA_030248065.1 Rhynchonema sp. JSB1_4
AAGGATGTCAAACTGTACAATGTCTTGTGGCGGGGCATAAAACTAAAATATGAAAGACATAATTCACCAACTTTCGGCAGTAAATTCGGCTCCAACAGCCAAAGTAGCGACGAACAACACACGAGCCGATCGCTTTGGATCAATTCACAATTCGGCAACTGACACAACAACTCAAGCACGTTCACTGACTCGAGTGCAACGTGGCGTTTCAATAGATCGCCCAACAATTCGGACAGTTGTTGTTTGGCTAACGAAAGAAGCGTGCGGGTTTGAATTATAGTGTACCGTTTTCATAGTGGGGTTTGGATTACTAGAACTATACGCGGGGTAAAGATCAGCTTTGAGCAGCAGACTGGCAACCAAAATATCGTAAAAAATAATCACCAAATAATAAAGTGTTCACCATGGGGTAAACCGTATTCCGCAGTGAAACCAAATAAAGAACAACATCTCACCTGCGAACCACTCCGTCGATTTAATCTGATTCAAATGCAGCACACAATTCTTGGTCGCGATCAAAATGTGACCAACTTCGCTGGCATTCGGTGTGGACGTCGCCATTGTTTGTTTGCCTGAAGTATCAAGGTGCAACATTTTGACGTTCATACCAAAGTGATATCAAGCTTTGGCGGCGTTAATATTTGCAGCCAAGCTTTACTGAGCCTGACAGTCCTGTTATTGTGCCCTACCGTAAAAGTTGACAACCATGAGCAAGCAGAAAAACAGACCTGGAACAAACAAACAAACAGTTCGGTCGTAATCAAAACAGATACGAGCCAGATATTATCATGCTTGTGTTTGATGTTTCGTTCAGTTGTGTAAGTACACGGCGTTGCAAAATGATAGTCTCAAGTCGCCACTGTGACGTGGTTGGTTGCAAGGTGGTGATCAACTGGGCCAATAAATTACCATATCGGTTATGGTTAACTCAAGAATATTTCGCTGTTACTACTAAGTTGGCTGGAAGATTAAACATGACCGATTCTACAGCGTGTCAAACAGGAACAAAAAAAATTGAAAAAATTTCAAAAACAAGCCCTGCCATACCATTGACAAACTTGGCGCCAATGCCGCTCTGTTTGTAGTTGTTGTTCGCTTTCGGCGGTGCGCACAGTACAACCAGTGCACGCTGCCAGCAGCCAGTGCGCATGCGTCGATGGACGATACGCACAAACGCATTGATGTTGGACAAGTTCAACATCTCAACGTGGCTCGGTGATGTTTCAGTGGCAGAATATACGTCTTTGAGCGGAATTGGTGCGCGCGCGGTGGATGAGGAGATGTTTTCTGCAAGTACATTTATATTTCAATTTGGACGTGTCTTGTGTGTTCCCATCCCAGATACTGTGTGCCGTGTGTGTATCGAACCGGCGTGGCAATGGCACCCACCGCTGGTTATTCGAGCGTCCACTGAAACATCAGCGCAATGCACAGTGTCGGTGTTGGTGATATCTGATAGACTAGCTCGCACATCCGGACTGGCCTGCGATTTTGGTGTATCGAATGGTTGCATCCTGAATCCAAATATTCAGGCAAGGTTCGAAACTGATATAAAGAAATGATAAAGGACTGAAATAGGTTACAGTCAATCTTTTCTGTAGCGATTATTTGATTTGTGGTTCTGCTTTCACAACACACCCTGGTGGTGGTGAGTGGCCGCAGCTTGGTGTCTGCCAGTAATGCCTAATCTTTTGCGACTCACTTGGTGCCGGGTCCCGCCCAGTCCATGTCACCAGAAAGAGGGTAGACGGGTAAAAGATTGCAACCAAAATGTGACAAATCTACGGATTACGCCGGGCCTTAAGCTAATTTCTCCAGTTGCAGGCGAACATTGTCAACTATAAAATATGGTACACTGTACACCATCACCCAACCTGGTGCGTTTTTTCACCATCGGGCTGCGAGTGCTCGGAGACATCGACAAACTGCTGAGTGTTCGTTTCACCTGACCCTCAGACAATCCAGCAGGGCCACAATCTTGATTCTCATCCGAAAACAGATCGGTCGTGGAATCATGGGAATTGTTGGCCCGAGGAGAAGCACCTATAAACCAAAGCCGGTATCAAACTTAGGTGATCAGACATGACCCGGGTACCCGCCATTTGTTAATAATATTTTGAGCAGCTTTCACCGCGAAAATGAGCGCCAAACCAGCTGGGGTGACGTGGCCATTTAGGTGGCGCGCACTGACGATGACCTCGTGCACCGCCGGTCAGTGAAGGCAGGCAACCAGAAAGAACGTTGCTGTATAATTCATAATGGTTCACGTCACGCACACAGAAAAAGAGGAAAATAAATGACAATAAACGCAAACGAACAACCTTCTTCCTCCGACGAAAACAGATCGTTGCCGCTGAGCGCTGATGTGTTGTTGTTGTGCTTGGGGTGGTTGCGTTGTGATGATCTGAAACAAACAGATACAGCGTCTTTCAAAGGTAGCTTCCGATCGCGTGCTCACAGTTTCGGGGAGCATTTTCAGAAATGTTTCACTCGTGGCATAAAACCAGCAGCTGGAATTGGAAACGCCAATACTGATACTCTCAACGAACGAAAAATAGACAAAATGCGAAATGGCTCCGTAATGGGAAGACCCGATTACTTTCAAGCACCCTTCACAGGCTTCACACAACAACGCGAGAACTAAGTGTGAATGACTGGCGGCAAAATACGCAGCTTGTAACCGCGACGATCAAAGTTGACGACACGACATGTTGACGTTGAGAGTTGACGACATTAAGTAGGCACAAGCACAACAAAGAATATTCAGACAATAAGGAGAATGGAAAGGGTGTCATGAGCAGATTCGGGGACCAAACCGTCGACATAAATTAATGATCGGTTCACTGGCTCATTATGAAACGTCAAACACAAAAATAACATACCCCAACGATCGATTGAGCCACATTCTGGCAGCGCGCTGCGTGTCCGACACGTTCACCGCTGACGAGCGCCGACGTGACCGTGAGTCCGTAGTGGGCGAAACGGACAGATGACTGATGTCCAACAGTAGATCGGCCAGGCTGTCGTCAACATCGGCATTGATGTCGGATCGACTGCATGCATCATCGGTGCGACTTCTGGGCTGCTGAGATTTCGGATCGGTTTATTAATGATCCACTGGCTTTAGATGTTTCCAGATTCACACAACCACGATTGCACTGACGATGACCTGGTGCACCGAACGTCTGTAAAATACGAACAAACGCGACAGCTAAACTGACGAGTATAACATCATTGAGGCATGATGTTTTCAGAAACGTTGGCACCTTCTCAAATTTCAGCTCATCTTGCGTACATGCCCTGGTACAAATGAACACTAAGAAGCAGCGTTCTTCACAGTTTACGGCGCAACAAAGCACTGTCATTTTACTCGTGCCTTGCTTGTGCTATCAATAACATTTTACAGGAAAGATTTACCAGATTGTTATCAGCAATTTCGCCCTCCACCGATGTCTGCACCTGACTTTCTTCCGAGAGCCAGGATAATCCTTCGTTTTCATCTTCCGTCAAATAATCCGAGAGGCCAATGTCAGGCTTGGAATTATCATCCTTCGAATGGTTATTTTCGGGTGGCAAAACATCAGTAACGACATCGTTGGAGTGTTCACTGCACACGACAGGTACTGTAGCCGCGAAGGCAGCCACTGCAGACGATGAGCACTGTACAACTTGACAACGTAACGTCGATAGCTCAGTGTCTGAAATATCAGACACACAAATTAGATGCTTCGAGAATTTTATCGTTTGAGCAACAACAATTATGATCAGACACGTTGCATGTATCTTATAATCTTAGGACCCTGAGAGAGAAAGACAATCGGAAAGAACATTGTCTGCACTGACATTAATTGCATACACTAAACATACAGCGGCAGTCAAACTGCGTGGCTGCAGAGCTATCTACAGTCTAGCCACTTTGTAGTGATATAATCGGGACTCGTAGCTTTCTGTCATTATGAAGAACATTCAAACTGAACAAACAAAGACCAAAACACGATGAAAAATTGCTATCAAGAGGATTTCACTGAAAATAAGATTAGAATAAAGTGATTACACTCTATAATTACAACAACAATAATGCCATATCACAGACCCATCAAGTATAAATCGACCGTATCGTTCAAATCCACCCTGTCTGTCCGCAGTGGTCGTGGACTGTCGTCCGTTTTGTCCGTCGCGACCAGAGATGTCCGCGAGCGTTTGCTGCTGTTCAACGCACCAAACACCGGTGACGCATTGTTGGTGTGGAGGGAGGGGGAGGGGTTGAGCGTTGCACCACTCCGATTCAGTAGTGACCGACGCGTGGAAACGCCCATTGGGGTTGAGGACAGTGGAGTTGATGTGGATTTGGCTGGAAAAAGCAGTCTTGTTGCACAGTTTCGAAATGCAAGTTTTTATGACAGACTAGTGCTATTTTGTTCATCGTGATTGCTGAAACAACTTTACAGTGCTGCAATACTAGATCCATTTGCACCAGCTGCCGAAAACAACGTTACGATTTTGCGCAAAACCTCACCTCTGTGTCCACGTGCGCACCACAGGAAAGAATCACGCAAAAACTAAGCACAAAGAAAACAGCTTCGGTGCCACCGAAATGTTTCGTCAATACCATATATAGCTCTCACGGAGTTGCGAAAAACAGTAACAGTTGTACTATGCTTTCCAACAAAATGAAAAACCAACCACCAAATCATCACACGCTCTTTAAACAAAAACTCGAAAACAGCGTGCCAACAGTGACAAGACAATCATTGAAAACCAGCAAATCATTTCAAGCCACCGCACCTGTGTTATCGGACGTGCCCGTTTCCATGCGATTATCATTCTCATCAATATTCACATTGACACCGTCATTTGATGCCCCATTTCCAACATCAATATCATTAGTCGACGACACCACAGCTTTTTGTTGATTGGCTGATTTTCGCGCCAACGCCATTTTCAAACTACCGCCGCGTCGCCTGTCCCTGTTTGCGCCCGGCTTCCGTCTTGTCGGTGCCAGTCTCGGTCGGGTCCGCCTTGATGCTGTGGGTGTGGCCAGAATCGAAGCTGCGGCGTTCTCGACGCCTAGTGCCTGCATGTGGACAGTTGAGCAATTGATGGCATCAGCATAAGCTCATCCCAAGAAATTAATCAACATCAACATTTCTCACACATAAATTGATAATATCAGCAATTGTGAGCAACTATGAATGAGCATATCAAGCAGTGCGAATAACTAACAATTTGAAACTTGAGTCATTTTTTTTTAAATTCGTTTGTTTAATTTTTCGTAGATCATATCAAGTAACTGCTTTATCAAAATCTCACCACGAGCACCTATTGCCGAAATGAAACATTTTTCACCGAACAACAAGAAAAAGCACAAGTGTTGTGAGCGCAAACGCAAAAAGGTGTATGTGTGCATGATGAACAGGTCAAGTGCTAGAATGTTGGACAAATGTCGAAGCTTTGGATTGCTAACTAGCCAGGTTTAAACATGCGGGCCACTAAGCTGGCAAAGTACCAACAAAACAAGTCTCGTACCTCCAAATTGCTCTGCACCAACAGCGTTGCGCGTGATTGCACCAATTCAGCGGCATCGTGTTCGCTCATCTCGGGATGACCGCTCAGCCACAAACGTTTGCCTTCGTGATCGCCAGCGTTTCTGTGCGGTTATTGGATGTTGTTACCTGTTGTTTCTTTTTTTTCATGAATTACCGAGCCCGTCCCGATAATGACTCTCTCCACAATGGTGAATGCTGTTTCCATGGTGTATTTTCTCTGCATAATAAATGAAAATAGCTAATATTTTTCACAACACATCAGTGGTGTCGTTGGGGGGAAGGGGGTTACCCCCTGGTATCCGGTATCTTGATTTTTTCACCCAGGGGTATACTTGCGCATTTTTCCGCAAAATATATTTTTGGAAAAAAACCGTTTTTTCCAAATATTTTTCCAGTACTTAAGGATACCCATGGTCCAAGAACGCATATTTTGGAGAAAATTTCGTCGGGAAATGGCCTGAAACAGGCTGAAAATGCACTTGGACATTAAAAAGTGCTCCTTTTGAACTGTTTTGTACCGATTTACATTGGTTTTGACAACATCCTCTCGCAACCTTGGAAAATATCTCGGAAATTTTTGGAAAAAAACCTTTTTTTTCAAAAGTTGCACTTGGAAAAATTTCCGGAAAAATAAAAACGTACTTTTCCGGGCCTCGGAAAAAAACGGTTTTTTTTGGTTTTTTCGAAAAAAAAAACGGTTTTTTTCCTGCCCGCAAGTATATCCAGGGGTATCCGGTATCCTGTTTTTTTGATTTCCCAACGACACCACTGCAACACATCAATTTGCTCTCGCCGCTCTATGTATGTCACTACCAAGAGGTAGGATCAAGCCGTATGAACAACAAATCTGAAAGATTCGCAGCGTGTTTTCGGTTGTCCGTTTCGACCTGTGTTCATCACAGACAGGCGGTGCACCAGGTCATCCTCGGTACGAGTGCACGATGACCGCAAAATGATTTCAGCCAATATCCATCTCATTAATCGCCATCAAGCAGCCAACCCCTCCCTACCACACTCACTGTTCGAAAGGCACGGCCTTCTTCAACGTTTGCACAATCTGCGTCAATTCAGCGCGAGCCAGACTGACGAGCGTCTTGTATCCGGCCTCGTGGAAACAACGCGCGCGCGACCCATCAATGCCGTCGATACGCACCAGCTCCGTTAGGTCGCGGCGCACGCCTGCAGCGGCACAACTCGTCAATATCGACGTTTTTCGGCACAATGTTGATTTTAAGTTTTTTTCTGAACTATGAGGCAACAACTACTGTTTTCTTGCTTTCTTCGCGCCCTAGTCTCTCGCGCGTGTAACATCAGCCATCAGCCCATCGCACTGGCTGTCAGCTGGAATCGGGCGTTTTGCACTCGTGGCGAACACACAAGGAACAATAACGTGTAACCGGAACGTGTAACTTTCAACAACCGGAAATGATATAATTTCTGCACCAATACGTTTCGGCAGAGCACCACAAACTGGTCGAAAACGTAGGATTATTTCACTAGAGAGGGTAAACCATTCACAAAACAATATCCCATTCTTTTAGAAGATCAGTACCGTGCAGAGTAGTTCCTGGGGGGAAGGAGGGTACGCCTGTTCCCCGTCCGGGTACGTCTGCTCCCCAAATTTTTGCTTAAAACAGGCAAGTTTAGGCCTAAAATAGGCATAAAATGAGTGATTTTTGGGCCAAAGTTATCAAAAATCGCCAAAATACCCTTTTTATTGAGATGTTTTTCAAAAAAGGGGCAAAAATGGGTCAAATTTTCGCCCTCAAAAATATATTTTTCTCCAAATTTAGGTCGCTTGTTCCCTCTCCGGACTAGGAACTACACTGGTACCGTGGACACTTCCGAATCCACAAAATTTCCCAAACTAACCAAATGCCAATCGTTCAGCAAATCCAGACAACAGTTGTCGCAGATGGAACCACCCGAGCCGATCACACAACGTCACTACTTGGCCTGTGCGTTGGAAAATGAGTGTGGTGAAACATTTTGAGAAACGCTCTTTCTTGCAGCAAATTAAGGAAGAGAATACAGCACAGCATTTTCACGGTGATATATTCCGAGTCCTACAACGAGTCTTTGGTTGCGCATCTGTTTACACGGGTGGGTGGTGTACCAGGCCATCGTAAGGAACTGAATCAATACAAAACACCCGTTTTGTGCTGATGTTTTGTGGCAAGGCAATACTAGTTCTGTAGCAGCCCGTGTCGTCCCGTTTGCACAGATGGTCGGTGCGGTGGCCGTCGAAAATCCCGAAAAAAAAATCCCGAAAAAAAAAATCCCGAAACGAAAAATCCCGAAAAAAAAATCCCGAAAAGCAAAAATCCCGAAAAAATCCCGAAAAATAAAAAGGTGTAGAAATGGACCAAATTTTTTTGTCAGAAGTTGGCATTCATGTAGCTGGTGCTCAGGCTTGCATTCAGGGTTAGGCTCAGGCTTAGGCTGCCAGCCAGGAAGACCAGGTGCTCGTCTGTGCGCATGCACCAGACCCAGATGGGCAGTCGACTGCAAAAACAGCTAAGCAATTTTGCATCCCAACCAGCCGAGGACGCGGCCTGTTGCTGCAACTGCTGCAGCCAACCGCGATCCCGATTGTAGCGCGTGCCCACCACACGCAACGGTATTTCGTTCACGAGATCGTGTAGTGCCAGCGCCGTGTAGAAACGCATGTGCACCTGCAATGGGTGGGATAGGGCTGATAGGATAGGCTGGCCACCGGCGCTGCCTGCGCACAGAAATATCGGTCACAATGAAAAAGGTGAACTACGAACAGAAACAAGATCATAAATTTACATTTTCGTGTCGTGCCGTGTAGCCACATCTGCGCAGCGCTGATGCAGCACTTTGATTGGTTCGCAGCATCAAGTAACGTTCCTGAAACAGTATTTATGCAGTGCGTTCAGTAAATAATGCAGATGTTTCCCAATGAAAGTAAGTGATATGATACCTGGTGACCGAATCGGATCAGGGTTGGCCAAAAGACGAAATCTGTCAAGGTATACTGATATCGGTGAGATCGACCCATCGACCATCGTGGTTTTTCTTTGGGTGTCTGAGACC
The DNA here is from genome assembly GCA_030248065.1 of Rhynchonema sp. JSB1_4. Classification (NCBI taxonomy): domain Eukaryota; kingdom Metazoa; phylum Nematoda; class Chromadorea; order Monhysterida; family Xyalidae; genus Rhynchonema; species Rhynchonema sp. JSB1_4. The sequence goes on from JASAMV010004951.1 coordinate 8,607, forward strand.
AACTATTACGCTGGTCAAAATCAGTGGCATCAGTAATCGCCAAATTAGTCAAGATGCAAAAAAGCACGCAACCAAGAAGATTCGATCACAAAGTTTTACGCCGTAAAACTTTTCCTAATTTATCTCACCTCAATGCCGACCATCTTGCCCACCCGCTGCAGGTCGGCAGGCAGTCGACTCCACAGATCGAAGAACAGATCCCATTTGAACTTGTTCGGGTCATTACTGCTCATGTACATCGGCGTCACCTGTGGGTGAATGGAAATAGAATGACAAAAAATTATAAATGATTAAAAATACAGCCTGTCGCCTTCTCGGTCGTAACGACACGCCGCACAAACATAAAAAGCGACATTTTGAGTTCCCAACGTGCCCGCACATTAAATCATAACAATTCTGCGGAACTCATCAAATATTGACTAAAATGTTGGCGTGGGATCATGTGACTGCAAAGAAAGTAGACCGTGGAGCACAAAAAAGTCACCAATCGAACACACCAAGAACACGAGATGCAGCTCATTCTCGAGCACCAACGCGCGTCGTGCGTGCACCAGGTCTTCGTACACGGCCAGCGCCAGGTCGGGGGCCAGGGAGGACGCGACCGTCGCTGAACCCAATTGTGTCGCGTTGATTTGCTCACCTGCAAAATGAAACATTCGTACATCTTTCAAATGCTTGTCGATTAGCAGTTAGATATTATTCAGATCAATTTAAATAATACAGTCCGCCCTAGTCATAGTGACATCGTCAAGGGCGGACCTACATATACTGGCAGGCGGAAAAAACCGGTTTTTTTTCGAGAAAAAACGAAAAAAAAACGTTTTTTTTCCGAGACCCGAATACTTTTCCATCTATTTTTCCGTGGGTAGAACACTCTCGTCACTTTGAACAAATTTTGCACTGAAATTGTTATATTTTTCGAAATTACTATGTTCTTAAGTACTGGAAAATATTTGAAAAAAAACGGTCTTTTTTCTGAAAAAAAAAACGGTTTTTTTAAGAAAAATAAAAAACGGTTCTTTATGACACAAGAGGCGGGATCCGACAATTTCAGGCACCACTTGGCGGTGATTATGCGGCTAACGGCGGTTTGGTGAACGAAACATTGGTCAAAAGCAAAGACAGTTTACTTTGGCATGTTCACAGTTTCGTGAATCGTTCAGACCCAGATGCCATGGAACCTAAATCTCCAATTCTTAGGTGCCATGAAGACGTTCTGGCACCCAAATTAGGTCCAAAACCCCTAAAAAAGCATACATTTGACGTGCCACTGGCGAATCAGATGCGCCCAATCAAGTCACAATAAAGCGGATGGACCGTATAATACCAAATACCAACCATTCATAGTCACAAAATCGTGCTCCTTATAGTAATTGATGCACTGATCGATTGTCCGTTCTAATGTTTCCCTCGTCGGTTTCTGCGATCCACTGCTGCTGCCGGGCTCAGACGTGGAGCTGCTCGACTGAGAGACGCCACTTGTCGATGGTTCGGTCGTCGTTGGCGTGACTCGTCCTGGGTAAGGACAGAAAGTGAGTGAAGAAGTGAGAAAATCATGAAAAAACCAGAAAAATAAAAGCCGACATACGCTTGCAGCTATCAGCACTGCTGACAGTGATTGGATCACGTGACTTCTTGAGTTGCGGATATGTGATTTACTGAACTAACCAGTTTCGTTCGACCAACACAAGGCGAACTTTAACACTCGTCTCACTGGCTCAAATATCTCACGATATCCTTGTGTCAGGCAATGTGTCAGCTGGCTAACCGGTAGCAATTTCGACTCCGAGCATTGTGCACGACAGATAATCCACCAGCGCCTGTTTAGTTTCGGCGAGACCACCGGCGATCGCCTGCGAATATTGTTATCAGGCAGTGGTGTCGTTGGGGGGGGAGGGGAACGGGGTTACCCCCTCCCTAGTATCCGGTAATCTTGATTTTTTCACCCAGGGGTATCCGGTATCCTGACTTTTTGTCCAGGGGTGTCCTACCCTAAAATTTTTCCGAAAACCGTAAAAATCGCCCATTTTTCCCTCTAGAATGCTCAAAATCGCTTGCTGGCTCAAGCATAACCCCAAAAATGACCACTTTTTGCGCTTCCAACACCAATCTTGCTAAATTTTCCTCTAAAGAAATTGACCTTTTTTGAACAACGCCCCCGGGTATCCGAGATGTTTTATTTTGGGAGGCAACCCCCCTGGTATCCGAGATTTTTCATTTTGGGTATCCGGTATCCGAAAATTTGGATTTTGGGTACCCGTTATCCTGACTTTTTGATTTCCCAACGACACCACTGTTATCAGGTATGGATTGCTTGAGCTCGCTGGGTTGGCAGTGGTTTGAGTACATGATTGTTGAGTTCTTCTTGGGAACGAAGTACCACAACGGAATTTGTCTGATGATGTTATTCCAATATTTCGGCAATTATGATTGCCCTCGTCAGGGAAACAACTAAAAACAACAGCGAAAGATCTGAGATCACGCAAAAATTATTTAAAAAATTGAAAGCGCTGATCGAAACATTCACTAAGACAGATTTTGTTTTGACATTTGTATTGAGAGTGTTGTTGTGTGAGGGTTCGATTGATGGGTGGGTTACGCGCTTTGATAAACGCTGCTTCGACCACATATCTGAACTGTCTGGGCTCAGCCCATGAGGCACAGCGGGTGCACTGTAAAGCAGGTGGACAGATTGCAGCGATGCAACAAGACAAGTCATCTAAACAAACTCTCAAATTCAATCTGAAAGGCGGACTGTTCGAGATCACAATCTGTGGTAGTTACGTCCGCGACGATGATGAGTAGCTGTATTCTTATCTTATCTACCTTACGCCCAAGAGGCTTCGCACACCCCATTACCAAGCCGTGAGTGCTGACTGGAAACAAATATCCATACTGGTGAATAAAATACGATGCGGAAATGTTTGGAAATTCGAGTGTGATCTCATCTTTTTTGCTGTTCAGCTCCTAACTTAAGATCAACAGCTAGTAAAATTTAGAAGCGTAACAGAACTAATTTTTGAGCCAAAAAAACAAACTGGCCATTTCCTCTGGTAAATCAAAACTTCCACTTTTCTAGCGCCCGGCACTTTTGAGTTTTTTTATATTTTTTAACTGGATAAAATAAAACGCACCTCCAACAACGCGCGTTTCATACTGGCGCACAACTGCAGGTCATCGTCCAACAACGTGCTGGCGATGGGCGGTATCGCTGCGTTCATGACCTGACGACCACGTTGTAGCTCGTGCGGCTTACAAATCAGCACGCTCTCGCCTATGGGATGAATAAATGAACGCCTTTGTGTGTCCCGCCTTTGGGTTGGGGTTATCAGGTCAAATAATTGACCTGATTAATTGCACAGTCTGCCTTGTTTATCGGACCCGCCCTTCACATAGAGACCGACACTTGGGTTCTCCAAAATTTACTGCTAACAGCAAACATTCAGACCACAAACAGAACAGAGACGGAGGAAACATTCTGATCAGTACAAAGCCAATGAGCGAAAACGCAACTTTTGATTACGCCATTATAACTAGCGTCGAAAGCAGACAAACAATTTCACTCAATTATAATGACATCAATCACCAAGGTGTATACCTTCAGTATCAATGCCTTTTCGACCGGCGCGACCCACCATTTGTTTGTAAACGGCTGTGGTCAAACACGGGAATGACTTGTTGTTTGGATTGCCCCATGGATTGCGAATAATCACACGCTTGGCTGGCAGATTCACGCCTGCAAAAACGCACGGCATGAAACGCACAGTGCATCTGGCGAGCAAACAAATTCAATAAACAATCGAGAACAAAAACATAATTCAAACCGGGAAGCCAAAGAGTAAAATCAAACTGCTAAAATGCTTCGAACAATGTGTTTAATAAAAGAAACAATTGAAATGAACAATCAAGTAAAGTATTGTATCATTTTCGCGAAAAGCAACAGTACAAATAAAACCCCAGACCAACCGGCTGACAAAGTGGACGTAGCGACCACCACGCGCACAAAACCGAGACGAAAGGCGCGCTCCAAATACTCGCGTTCCTCCATTGTTAGGCCTGAAAATTCAGGCAGTTATCGAATAAGTACCTGAAAATAACAGGAGGACCAACCAGCATGATGGTAGGCGACGCCCGAGTGCAGCATTTTGATGAGTTTCGCGTCACTTTGCGCACTGGCTGCTTTGGTGATGCCGACAAACGCGTCGATGAACGACTTCTGACGACCGCTGTCAAACACCGAACGCAGCTGTTGGCCCAGAATCGAATCTGGAAACGCGAGATAATCAAAGTGGGCATGGGGTTTGCGTTGTTTTGAGAGGACAAAAAGATACTTGTTCACTCGGTGGTCATCTGTTGCGTTCGCACTGACGATGACACGGAGCACCAGCACTATCCCTCTACGAAAACAGTGCGAAACCGGCAAACTTGCCTGCCGCGCTGTTACAGTACAGCCGGTGTTTTTTCAACTAATGTTTCAACATTACACTCGCAAAAAATCTACCAACTTTTAGCGGCGCCGATCTTGTGAAACGCGTTGGCAATTGATTCACCCAGATTCTCACATTGCTGCCGACCGCCGCAGAACACAAGCACGCCGTGTTTCTCGATGACTGTCTCCAGACACAAACTGCAAAGCACTCGCATAGAAGGTTGAATCTAGAAAATACAGTCTACTCTCTTCACAGTGACATTCTTTATAGAGGAACCGTCTATGCAGTGCATGTTTTTCAACGCCATTTTGGTCCCCGATCTGCCGCGAACCTCGTAATTATCGCTTTGTAGTGCATGTCCCTTATGGTGACAGAAAATGACCGGTCCCATCCTGATCATGTCACTTACAAAGAGTGTAGTCTGCACCATCTTCACGGGCCGTGCACAACTTCTTCACAGTGCAACGGCACAACAACTGCAGTCTGTGCAACAATTTTAGCGCAATTAGGTAGATCATGTAATTAATTATGATTATTAGTTAATTTGCCACAGTGTGGCGAATAATCCACACGCCAATCGCCAACCGAAACCACGGTCCCATAGACAAAACACTCACTAAAAAAGACCGAACCCCATGCAAAAACACATCCATCCAACAAAACCGCACGCACAATATGACATTATCGGGGTCATTGCTCAATCGCTGTTCAGGCCTGACGATGCGCACAAAATGATCATACGAATCCGTCACCCGATTGCCGACCATCAATCGTTCACGCAAAGGCACCGGTCGATAATCGGTGGTATACAAGGCTGCATCCAACCATTCTGCCAGTAGACCCACGTTCGATACGGTAGCACTCATTCCAATCATTTGAAGGGGCTGGTGCTGCGATCTGGAAATAAATAGGTACGCCACCTCAGTAATGTCATCAGCTCATCAACCAGCAAGCAACCGAATCAACTTTTTTCGTGCGCTCGCTGCATCCGCGCACGCAAACTGAGTTTGTCAATTTTTGTTTGGTCTGGGACTTGGCGCATTGCAATTCGACCAGCGTAACAATTGTTCTCTCGATGTCAGTGCTGTCGCGAAGGGGGGCATAGGTGCCGTACCTCCCCTCCTATCTCTCCCAATTTTCACCCCGCATGTACCCTTTTTGGTCCAAAATGGCCAAAAAATTGAGAGAGAAAAAAGTCGACAAAAAATACAAAAATTTGCGCACTTCGCCCGATTTATGCACATTTTAAACCATAAAAATTCAATCCCCACCAGTGGGGCTGAGGCGAATACCTTCCCGTGGTGGCGCCCGAGCAACGACGCTGCCGCTGTCGCAAATGGCAGCGCCGGCCGAATTCGCCGAAAACTTTCCGATTAATGGAACCATGCGCAAGCCGGAGCCCCGAGTGGCACCACATTGGACTACTGGCCTGCAAGGACAATGTGGGAAGGGGCGATGGTCCTCCTGAGCGGCTGGCCACCGCGGAAAAAGATGCGCTACGGACACAAAGATGGACGATCTAACAGATTGCTTTCGGATTTTATGTCACAGTATTCCGCACCGTCCGGTATTGCACCGTTGTACATTGTTGTGGCTCTGCCTGCGCACATTCAATTTCTGATTGCATGTTGTCTGTGTCTGTCTGTCCGTGATTTCGTCCACCTTCTCACCCTTTCCTGCCCTGGTTTTGTATTTATTTTTCATTCCCGTAACTTGCACACCCTGTTTTGTATTTATTTTTATGTCCGTAAACTCCACACCCGGTCTTGTAATTATGCTTCTTTCACTTAATCTTCTTATTTATGTATTATTGAGTGGGTGTCGACGCTATAAACTAAAATCCCCACCAGTGTAGTTCCTGGAGAATGGGGCCCCCCTAAGGTACACAATTTCCCCCATCAAGGTACACTCGTACACCAATTTCCCTTCCGGGCAGTGTAGTTCCTGGGGGGAGGGGGTCCCCCCTCGGGTACGTCTGTTCCCCCTCCATGGTACGCCTGCCCCACTGTTCCCCCTCCGGGTACGTCTGCTCTGCTCCCCCAATTTTTAACTAAAATAGACAAATTTTGGCCTAAAATAGGCATTTTTAGGCATAAAATGAGTGATTTTTAGGTCAATGTCGTCAAAAATCGCCAAAATACCCTTTTTGTTGAGATTTTTTCCTAAAAGGGGCAAAATTGAGCCAAATTTTCGACCTCAAAAAATGACTTTTCTCCAAATTTGGGTCCTCCCCCCCTCCCGGTCCCGGGTCCCTCCCCCCCTTCCCCCCCAGGTGGGTACGTCTGTTCCCCCTCCGAAAAAAGGGGGTACCGTCTGTTCCCCCTCCGGACCAGGAACTACACTGCTTCCGCGTACACTAATTTCCCCAATTTTTGCCTAAAATAGGCATTTTTGGCCAAAAATTGGCATTTTTAGGCCTACAATGCGTGATTTTTAGGTCAATGTTGTCAAAAGTCGCTAAAATACCCTTTTTATGAAGAATTTTCCAAAAAGGGACAAAAATAGGTCAAACTTTCTACCTCAAAAAGCGACTTTTTCCTGAATTTGGGTCTTCCTCCCTTCCCCCCCCCAGGGAGGTACACCAGTTTCCCCTCCGAAAAGTCTTGAGGTACACTATTTCTTCCCCCTTCCACCCGACCCCCAAAATGAGTTCCCCCCAAATCATGGGTACAGTACCCCGGTATCTCCCGGTCTTGGCCCCAAAGTGCAGTTTATTCCTGTCAGAAGTAGCCACACCACTGCCGCGTACGTAAACTGAGTTTGTCAATTTTGTTTGGTCTTGGACTTGGCGCACTGCAGTTCGATCAGCGTAACAGTTGGTCACTCAAAGTTAATGAAAAATTGGTTTATTTACTGATTATGTGCTCTACTATCCTCAATGGAGATTGGTTTTCGATTCAAATGTGCAGATTTCGACAGCAGTTTTTTTAGCCTGATACATGTCGATTCCGCTCAGCACTGACATATAGTCTGCTGACACTGACAGTGTAACATCAACGAGCCTGCCAGCTTGAACACACGTGCAAAAAAATCACACTTCGCGTTCGAAAAAAACACGGTTACTCATTTTTTGCTCTTTACGCACCAATAATATTATCATGAAAAAACCGTAAATTACATTCAGAAAACTATTGACGATTAATTTGACAAGGCATGAAGAATGCTCACCTGGCAATAAAGCGCAGTTTTGAGAGAAGCAGTTCGAGCAAATATCCACGGCTCGGATCAGCCACCGTGTGAAGCTCATCGACGACTATCACTCCTGAAGTACAAATTTTTTTTAAAAGTTTAGTTTGAGTCTTCCTTCCTACTTTTTGAATCGATCAAAAATCGCATGCAGGCAGATGCATGGACAGTTCGCTCGCACAGATAACAAATGGAGATCGGACCGGTCACCCCCTGGCTACGTACGAGCAGGGGGTTCCATTTCAAAATTTGTCATGTACAACTTGCACCTTAGTCCCGGATCCCTAGGTGCATGTTTGAAATTTCAGTTGCAATCACAATCTTTGCCAAAAAGCGCCAATTTCGTTTTCTTAGTTAGCACTGGCAGCGTTTTGATGCAGTTCATTTGCTTAAAACAGCATAATAAAAGCGTACGTAACCCGGCCACGCGGTTTTCTTCAAGCCAAAAATTCGACTGCAGACAACGAGCCGCGCAGCGAAATTTTTTTCCACGCGTTAGAGCCAAAAACGGGTGATCAGTGATGTAGTTGGTCCGAGCAAGAAAGCTAGCTAGCTTGAGGGGTCCGGCACAAGAAAGCTAACTAGCTAGCCGGGTACACCGATTTGGGGGGGGGGGGTATTGGTCCAGAAGTCAAAAACAGGAGTATAAAATTTGGTCTAAATTATGCTAAAATAAGCCTTAAAATGCGTATTTTTGTGCACGCGTGAGAAAATTTGAACGAATTTTACCATTTTGTCCCATAAAATGGTCATTTTGGCACCAAAATCAACACTTTTCTTACTTGATGACCGGAGCAAGAAAGCTAGCTAGCCAGTTTGGGGGGGTATGGGTTTCGGAGCAAGAAAGCTACCTAGCAGTTGGGGGGTAATACCCCCCATACCCCCCCCCCAACCACATCACTGCGGGTGATAATCATAATCATAACTAAGGTACCTGTTGGCGCCCAAAATCTTGGTGCGTCTTGCACTTGGCCTCCGGTTTTCAGGCGCAATTGTCAATCAAATTTTAGGTGCAAACCAGTGTTGGAGCTGGGGGGGGGGGGGTTTGGGGGGTAGCCCCCCCAGTACAGCAGGTATCCCCTCGCCTGGTACAGTAGGTATCCCCCCGATGTCTGGCATGGTACAGTAGGTATCCCCCTATTTTCACCCCGGTACAGTAGGTATCCCCCCGATTTTGCCCCAAAGGTGCCAATTTTTGACCAAAAATGGCCAAAATTAGTGTAAAATCAGTGGTTTTTGCCTCAAATTACCCAAAATTCGCGCGCTACGCGCGCACATACTACGTTTTCACACGATTCCACACATAATAAAAACATTAAAAATTTTCACCCCAAAACCTAACCCCCCCCCAAACCTTCCCCTAGGTACATAACCCCCCCCAGGCCATCGGCTTTGGTACAGTAGGTATCCCCCCTCTCCGAGCGCGGTACAGTAGGTACCGTATTGTCGGAAATAGAACCCGGGGGTCTATTTTTTCACTGGGGTCATTTTGGGGGGTTCAATTTATGGGGGGGGGTCAATCAGTGTAGTGGCTGGGGGGGATGGGGGGGGATTCCCCCCCCTAAGGAGTAGGTACCTTGCAACCACTCCTTCGGGGGGGATGGGGGGGAAGGGTAGGTACCTTGCAACCACCCCGGAGGGTACCTTGCAACCATCAATTTATGGTTTTTATAGGCAAAAATGGGTGTTTTTCGACCTCAAAACCCCAAAAATCGCGCGCGCAAAGCTCCATATAATAGGTATTTTAGGCAAATTTTCGGCCAAAATGCAAAAAAGTACCAATTTTTCGGCCAAATTTGCTGTATAATGCATGCAAAAAACACCCTTTTTTCGGACCCCAGGGGTACCTTGCAACCTTCTGGAGGCTGGGTAGGGGGGTACCTTGCAACAGTGTAGTTCCTGGTCCGGAGGGGGAGATAGCGGACCCTCCGTTTTTTTCGGAGGGGGAGATAGTGTACCCCCGAGGGGGGGGAAGGGGGGGGAAGACCCAAATTCGGGAAAAAGTCACTTTTTGAGGTAGAAAATTTGACCTATTTTTGCCCCTTTTTGGAAAAAATTCTTCATAAAAAGGGCATTTTGGCGACTTTTGAGAACATTGACCTAAAAATCACGCATTTTTGGTATAAAAATGCCCATTTTAGGCCTAAAAATGCCTATTTTAGGCAAAATTGGGGGAGATAGTGTACCCGGAGGGGGAGATAGGGGGATAGTGTACCACCTGAGGGGGAGATAGCGTACCCGAGGGGGGGGGACCCCCCCCCTCCCCCCCCAGGAACTACACTGCCTTGCAACCATCTGGATCCATCCCCCCCCAAGGGTACCTTGCAACCATCTGCCTGCCACTACACTGGGGTCAATTATTGGGGGGTTATATTTTTCATTTGGCCCCCCGACGAAAAAAATCATTGTTAATAATGCCCATAAAAATGGCTTGTTTTCGGTATTTTCTACCTTTAACAGCGTCGATTATGCTTAAAAGCTGTATTCTGTTGTGTACGCAAGCTTAAACAACGTTTGACACAACAACACAGCCCTACCATACCACTAATCTGTGGTACGGTGAAGGTTGGGGGTGGGGTTCTATTAATGGGGGGGTCAATTAATGGGGGGTTCTATTTTTGATTTCGAGCCATTTAGGGGGGGTTCAATTAATGGGGGGGTCAATTAATGGGGGGTTCTATTTCCGACAATACGGTATCCCCCCTCCAGAGTACCTCCAACACTGATCAACATACCAATTCGATCAATCTCGTTGTCCTCAATCAATCGATTCACCAAGCTGTTCGCCTTCTCCAACGTGCACACGGCCACGTCCCATCGTTGAATGCCGCCCGGCGGCGGGCTGATTGTGCCCATATAGCCCTCGACACGGATACCAGCGCGACGGAAGATCTTCTGCAAAAATTGTCGCAAGTAGTGCCCCCGCCGCCGGGCCAGATCAAAAACATTAATTCACCAACTTGTAATCCGAGCATTTTCTCGCGCGCCAACGAGACCAACGGCAGAATGACGAGCGCCTTGCATCGCGTTTCGAGGATTCGTTTGAGCAACAGCAGCTCAGCGACAAACGTCTTGCCGGCGCTGGTCGGAGCCGAATAGACTAGATTTCGACCGCCGTCCAGCACGCTGGGCTAGAAAGATTCGAAATAAACTTACGTAAAAAAGTATTTTATAAGTCAATTTCCGAAATCAACGACGCAAACCTGCATCAGACATTCAGCTTGCCATTCGAACAAATTCGTGATCCCCTGCGATTCGTAACAATCTTGCACGCGATCCGGCAGGCCCCATTCTCGCAGCTCCAACCTCGTGTCGGCCGACATTTTTGGCGATACGATTTCACCTAAATTGTTTTTTTGGCTCGGGACGGACCGGAATTTTGGATTTCAAACGGGCCGGGCCCGAGAATGAATGTCCCAAAATTCAAATTGCCGCGCATTTTCTTTGGATATTAACGTTCCCGTTCCGTCTCCAAGCCCATGCTCCGCCCAGCAAGCCCGGGGGTGGTATCATGTCACAACTGAAGATTGTTATGGTATTATTATTAGGGTATTAATTCACAACAGAGATAAGGATCGGACCGGGCCGGACCGGCCGGAGATTTAGAGGTTCGAGCCGAATTGTTCAAATTTCAAGCCAAACGCGCCTTTTTGTGCCAAAAATCTCCAAAAATTGTGCTTCGCGCATAGTATATGCACATTTTTTGTAGGATCCAAATGGACTCGGTTCAGAGAAACCGAATCACAAAAACATAAGCATGCTTCCTAAAGAAAATTTCTGGAACTTTTGGCTTTTTTACCATTTTTCATTTGATACCAAAATCGGGCCGGGCCGGAGCTTTGGTCAGCTGGGCTGGGCCGGGCCGAAGTTACCCGGCCCGATCTTAATCTCTGATGTCGAAGTCGATTATGCTTTTTCAAAATTTTATTCGACGGGCATGACATCATCACAAAAATGCAAGGTAAATATCCATATTCGCATTTTCAGTTATTGATTGTTTTGTCAACGCTCACAAGATTTGATCAAGATGAACCTGCTTTGTCAATAAATCTCAACGTCAACCCGGCCGCTTGTGTTTTGAGTTTGTGTTTGATTTCTTTCTGACTTGATTTCCACCACTTCGCTTTTGAGTCAAATTTGTACAACGCACTATTCATGTTACCACAGATATTAGAACAGTTTTAAAACCGTGCACATGTCTTAAAACTATTTAGATATTGAAGCAGTTTAAGTGGCGCTACATGTTCGTGTTTGGCGCACCCTAATATGACAATGCATTCAAAGTTCCCCACGCACCATCACAACAGCTCACAACTATTTCGTTGTTTTGGTCTAAATTCTTAACACATGGTTTTATAATCAAATGTTGTTCATAATAACTTCTGCAAAAGGGCGTGTTTCGTGAAGCACTATAGATTTTGTACGTTGCTGTCCGTTTGCAACTGTTCTGCACACGGTCACAAACCAGTTATGAGCATGCGCTACTGTGCTAGCCGCTAAAAAGTCTGAAGTTTTTTATTACAGTCATGCAAGTATGTACAGTTGCACGTTCAGTACATTCTTGCAGTTTTTAACCCAGCACATCACAAATTTTGCTGTGAAAGACTGTACGATAGTGCAGTTTTACATGTTGTGATGTGAGGTTAGGCGTGTTAACGTTTAACTAAACACGGAACAGGTACACACATGCAAAATTTGCACCAATTCTCGGTTTTTCTTTCGTTGTAAATCGCTCATGTTTCGGTGTTATGGTGGTTACCGGTATGGTTTGCAGATAGCATCTTCAATTGCAGCAAAATATTCCTATCGCAGGTAGAAATCGATCTCAGTCCTTCTCGCCAACATGAACGGATGGCTTCTGGTCGCAACGTGTGCGGTCGCCGCAAGCTGCGCGCTCGGTAAGTCAATATCGACGGGATTAAATAAAATCGTTTTACGACTAATGCAGCCAGAAGAAATACATATGTAAGCATGCAGTCATATATTAAAACACTGTTGATGGTTGTTTATAACTTCAGCGGGTCCATTACGCGATGCACATGAGCCAAACTTGCGAGCCAAACGAAGTATCGGGCATTACAGTCACAGGCGTGAGTGAACACCTCTTGAACGATGGAATGCGTTTTATGAGAATGTATTAACGATGTTCACTTATTCACGAACATACAGTCATTTCCAGGTCTGTCCAACAAGGTGCACTTCGCAAACACCAACCACCACGGCAAAAAGTCCGACAGCGACTCATCGTCATCAAGTGACAGCTCCAGCAGGTCGGACAGTGCTTCTAGTTCCAGTTCTGATTCTAGTAGCACAGGTTCCGACTCGGAATCAAAGTCCGGCATCCAAAGTTCTGAATCGAGCGCCTCGTCAAGCTCCCAATCTGGATCTGATTCCAGTTCCAGCTCAAGTTCCGACTCAAAATCGAAGTCACAGTCCGGTTCTGAATCGGGCTCCAAATCCAGTTCCAGCAGTTCCAGTTCTGTGTCGGAATCCAAGTCAAGCAGTTCCAGTTCTGAGTCTGAATCCAAGTCCATCAGTTCAAGTTCTGAATCGGAATCCAGTTCGAGCAGCACAAGTTCTGAGTCGGAATCCAAACGCATCAGTTCAAGTTCTGCGTCGAAGTCAAAACCGAGCGAGTCACGTGGTTCTGGTTCAAGTTCTAGCTCCAGCAACAGCGACAGCAAGTCCAAATCCGAAAGTTCTGAATCATCCAAGAGTGACTCCTCGTCGTCGTCTGGATCTAGTTCGAAGACTAGTTCCAGTGGATCCTCGGACTCCAACTCCAACTCAAAATCAAAGTCGAAATCCAGCAGTGGATCTGAAAGTGACTCTTCATCTTCCAGCAGCTCCACCTCCGATTCATCAAGTTCCAGCTCCAGTTCTGAATCCAAGTCTTCATCGAGTTCCGGATCTAGCTCGAGCAGTTCAAGCTCCGAATCCAGTTCCAGTTCGGCTTCCAAGTCCTCATCAAGCAGCGGCTCTGCATCGAAATCCGGATCTAAATCCAGCTCAAGCAGTTCGAGTTCCGAATCAAGGTCCAGTTCCGGTTCAGACTCTGCGTCATCCAGCTCATCATCCAGTTCGTCTTCAGAACCGGCTTCCAGTTCCCGTTCCGGATCAAGCAGTTCAAGCTCTGAGTCGAGTTCAGGTTCCAGTTCATCAAGTTCGTCATCGAATTCTGGGTCCAGTTCAAGTTCCAGTTCGAAATCAGGATCATCATCGGAAGAGGACGGGCCCGTGAAGGACAGGTACACGCACATGATACACGGTGCAGGTACACAGACTGAACTGAGTGCATTCACGATTATCGGATGCCTAGTGATCAGATACTTGATGCAATTTTGAATCTGCGCACTCAGCAACTACACCGTCACACATGTAGATTTGTATTTTATTGACACGCTCACACTATGAACAACATATTTTCGGCTTTCTTTTTCCAGTTTGAAAGTTTTAGACCATCATTCTTCCTGAAAGTTACATTCTGACTTTTGCTGTGTTATCGTCTTTGAGTGGATAAATTTGCTTGAATTCGGAATCGTATACATTTGGATTTGGCATCTGGATTTCTTTGTACTCCATCAACCTAACTAAACCACGGAAATACTCACATTACAAACACAAAAGAATTATAATCAACAGTCATGTTTCACAATAATCCAATCACAGCGCAGTGGTATCATACATTTATGTATAAGTGTCTCGTAATCACCCTGCCGCATTTTCTCTTAGAAGCCGCCCCCTCTTATAGAAGCCTCTCTACAATGGAAAGCCCCCAGGTCAGGCATATACTGATCTGAACCAGTCTTACGTGAATGGTTCAGGTTAAGCTTGTTCAATTTGTCATAATAAGTCATACACTGTATAGACGCTGAGCCCAAGCACTGATAATGGCGGTGAATAAGAAGCACAATAAAATCATTTTATGGCGGAAATAGTTGGTTGAATAGCGCAGCTGATTCAGTGTAATTTCAAAACCGGCATCAGGACCCGAATCATCGGCAGAGAAAGTAAATCATCGGTATTTTTCGTATTTCTGATTCTGACCGTGTTCACTATGAGCAATAAACATATACGTATATAGTAGTACATGTAATGAGTTACCCCGTTCTGGGTGTAACTTGTAAGCTATGTTTTAACAGGACCTGTCCATTTCGAAGCAGGATCTGTAATTCTGGGAGCATCTCTTTTCTCTCTTGCTGCAAAACGTAAGTACTTGACTGTCTAAACGACATATGTATTTCTGATTTTGAGCATGAGCACTACCCAGGTACAGCATTGCACACCTTCGTAGCATTTATATCAATTGCGGCACAGCGAGATACATATGTACGGCCGCGGCAGTGGCGGTGAACTAATACGAGCTTTCGGATGAGACTAGTACAGTAGCGGTTCAGCACAATGAGCAATGAAGCGGAGGCAAATGTACGCACCAAGAAGAAGCAAACTTGGACCGGCGAGAAAATTCGAATTTTCAACGAATTTTGCAATCGCACTTCCTTTCACGGATTTACGGACTTGACGCGCTACAGACACCATTTGTGGAGAACCGTCTGGTTTCTAATTATCTGCAGTTTCAGGTGCGAAACGGTGGTTATGCATCTTGACCTTTAGCACAGTTGGGGGTAATTGCATTGATTTCAGCGTTGTTTGTGTGATTAACATATACAACGTTGTCAACGACCATATTGATCATCCATACACAACCTCAATGACTGTACATTCGGTTAATGAGTTGGATTTGCCTGATGTTACTGTTAGTCTGTTTTAATGAATTATTTTCTTCCTCTTGAACAGGATGTGTTGGTTACTCCTCAGAAACACTCGCTTCGAACCTTCGCACTGCGCAGATCTGCCCCGAGCTGGCCGTTTCTGCTGCCAGGGCGAGAGAAATTGCGACAAAAATACCGAGCTTCGTATTTAAAGCAATTGTGCCCCTGGTTCGTCTGCCATCTAATGAAGCTCTCAGAAAAATGTTTCGCACGATGCCGCAACACGATTTCGGATTCACACCAGGCAAGCATATCGACAATTATAATGTCAGGTTCTGATCAGTTATACATATGTCATGACATCAATTAATTTGGACAGGCATTTTCGTTACATAAGCCTAAGCCTAGGGCTTTCTCAAGCCAACGGATGCCAAACAGCCGCCAACATCATGTGTATTGTATATCAATAATATTCGCTTGATTCTGATTCCAAGGATACGATTATCCAGCGTCGGAATTCGAAATCGACGAGTTCCCTGATTCGCTGTACCGGTTGGTCGGTTATCTACACACAAAGACGTTGGATGAAAATGAACCGAAGAATAGTGCGACAGTTCGAATGCACCGTTTGCTCGACGAAGTTGTCATTGAAATGGTGAGTCCACTTAATATCGATAATGTTCATCCATTTACACACATCCGTGCGAAAGAACTTGACGTCTACGCAATACCAATAAATGCGCAATAGTGTATTTTTGTACCATTGCATAACCGGAGCATAGAGAGCGCTTTGGCGAATTTTATCATGACGTACCGCGCCCTGATCGACGCGCGCTGCTGCACTTCAACAACACAACGCAACGGTGTAAAAATACATTATTGCGCATTATTTCACTATTGCGTTAACGTCATGTTGTTTTGCACGGGCGTGTAGCTAAGGGCGGGCTTAGGTTGAATTCGGAAATCGGAATCTGAAAATATTTCCGGAAAACGCATTATTTTTGCATGTAAATTCTTGCGTTTTCCGGAAATATTTCCGGAGCTCAGAAATGTTTTATATTTTTGCATGCAAATTATTTCCGGGTTCCGGATTCCGGATTTAACCTAAGCTTGCCCTAAGCCGTTCATGATTATTCCAGCTCGTCTGGGAACACGAGAAGCTGACTGATCCCCGGGCAGTGAGCCACCATTTACTGAGCCTTGCCCGCTTCAACGACCCGCTGGCGAAGGAAATCCTCCGCTGGGACCGTTTCATGCAGCTGATGTGCTCTTTCGTGCTCACCAATGACACCACGGGTCAATGCAGCCACTGCATGTGCGCAGAGTACAATTTCGAGGATTTGGCACAGTACACAGCACTGGAGGCGTTGGCGGACGTGTTTGTTCAACGAGGTCGGTCATTGACCGGTTCTTGTCACCCAAGCGCAACCCAAAACCTATGAAAAAAACATGCTGTTCAGTAAAAAGAATTTCGAGGCAAATTCTAGGGTGTATTGCGTTCGCTTTCTTTTGGAGCAGGTTCTTGCGAAATACGACATAAAACCGATCTGGACCCACCTGAATATACATGAACAGTATGTCACAGTTTCATAGGCGACGACATTCCATCATGTGTGCGCAACATCCGTCGCCTGTCTGTACGTTTCACAAATCGTGCTCAGCTGCAGCGCACCGTCTTGACTTGCATTGACACCGTGGCCACACAACTGAACTTTGTCGAAATGATGGCGCCTTACGTCAAGCTCACACCGACACGACAGCTGGATCCGATGCTCATTCTTCTCCACATCGCCCCGAAACCATCCGAAGTTCGTTTATTTGATTAACATGCCAGAAGTTGTAAAAAAAGTAGCGCACTTTATTGCTATGTTTGGAGTTTTTTTGGTGGCAAGCCGATTGGACAAAGCAGGTTTTGGGCAAGACCGCGTTGAGCAAATGAAAAAGAGCAGAGCTCTTCTGTATTTGTTCCAGTGGCCTAGGCTCGGACTGATTTTAGTATCAGACTTTGGCGTAGGCTCAGGCTTACGCTTGGGCTTTAGTTTTGTGTTTGGGCGTAGGCTTAGGGCTACTCGGTTTTCGCTCGTGCTCTTTTGGACTCTGCTCTTTTTCACTTGCTCAATTGCCCGTCCGCGTGTTTTTTTACAGGTTTTTGAATACTGTGCCATGGACCTGAAGCCCTTCAACTGCACGGATTACACAAATATTATCTACGGAAATGTTGGCTATTGTTACGTGTTGACTGTCCCATCCAAGCAACAAGGTGACAATTGTTTGTTATTGGTTGATATTGAAATCGTCAATTAACCCTGGATATGCTTTATCGGAACTATACGTTAGAATACCTAGTACACCAAAAAATGTATAAATTTGGCGCGCTGGGCGCCAGGCAGTCCTGCCCCAAAGCCGACCACTGGTGTTATTCAGGAAATATTACCGAAAGCTATGTGGAGCGGAGGTTATTACAGGCTTTGCATCTGGTCAAGGCCTGCTTGTGCTGATCAATGCCAACACCAGACAAGCGAGCAAGCTCCAGAAACAAGCGTACACGCGACAGCTGGCGCGCTACATATTCTCTGACGGAGTGACGGTAAGAGGGATGGAACGAATTGAACTTTAAGATATCGGCTGCATTGAAAAGTTGCATAATAACTTTCGATGCTCAAAAGTCCTTGCATCACATTTGAAGACGAGCACAGCAACTATACCACAGCAGCCAGCCATATTATCAGGTTCTGTTTCGACCGTTAACAGGCAGTCCAAACAAAAATTGTTTTGCTTTGAGTGGTCAACTGCAGTGTGGCTGTGGCTGTGAGGTTTGCTTTCGACTACTTTGTGTAGCACGGTATGTTGGGCGGAGGTCGGTTGGTTGTGTGATTTCAATGTGAACGGTTCGATTCACCTGATTTTGCTAAACGCGCCCCTTGTGAAAAAACGGCAAAAATATTATTTGACGCGATTTTACTACAGAAACACGGGCACAGCACATCCACAGTGGCAGCTAGTATAAATGCCACACAAAGAATCACATAACAGATTAAAAAAATTCAGATCCTGACTCCTCCAAATTTAACGTTAAATTTGCGTCCCACAAAAACTCACCAGGTGAACTCAATAAGGCAGTTTTAGGTGCGGTAATCACACTGTCACAAGATACTGCCCCTTTTTGTGAGCGCAGGCGTATTTCGGCGATGACCAGTATACGATCGGAACTGGCACGTTCGCCAACGTGCAGCTGAGGGACACGGAAATTGACAGAAGCCAGACGGGCACGGGGTGTCATTCGTCGTGGGACAGCGCGTTCTCGGACGACCCATCACCAATGGTGCTCAATCCAAATGGTGCACCCTACACGTACACGTTGTGCAGGTTAGTGATTATACAGTCTTCCCTCTATATAGTGAATCGATCGGGAATTCCAATTGTGGTACATTAAGGTGTGTGGCACAACCCTGTCGGCTCTCAGCTTCAGACATGTACTCACTTCATTAGGCAACCGATCACACACGTTTAAGCAGCACAAAAGAGAGATCAGATAGACTAATTTGAAATGCACAACTCTGCGAGACCCACACCCCGTTGAAAAGCCCACCACACATTAAAGATTGGAGTGCAATAAGCGTGCAATCAGGGACCGGTGCAAATGTTTGCCGACGATGTGGGAGGCGTTCCTGTCCGACGATGCTAAATCGCACATGACCTGCACAATTGGAGATCTCGACTGTGTGCAAGAGTCGGAAGTGACGCCACACCGGTGTACTGACCGATGCAGGTTTGTCATTATTGTTAAGTCATTATGAGTTATCCAAATGGCCCAAATTGTCGAAAGCGCCACCATCCACCGGGGACGGTTGCGCAGCTGTATGTATTTGATAATGTGTCTGACGCTCGCCACTTCGTTGCAGTTCGCTTTTGTTCCCTGCGTGCGGTGCGTTGAACAACGTTGCCGTTCGCGTCAGCACGCAACGAACTGAGGTCAGCCAGCTGGAAGTTGTGATCATTGTGTTTGTGGGGCGGTGGGTGGCGCTTTCGAGAATAATTTAAGCCATTATGATGCCCGATGTGCGATGAAGATTTACGGGAGATAAAACAGAAATAAACTATTTTGAAAGTTGGTCAGGCAGGACTGCAAACATTTTGAGTTATCCACAACGTTTTCCGTGATGCTCGGTGGAGATTTCTGAGCGGGTAAAACAGCAAGAATATACATATTTTCAGACCAGCATGTCATCAGAAGAACCACAATCCCCAAATCACCACTCGTCAATATCCGTCGGCGATCGAACGCGACCGGATGGCACATCAGTTTCACAAATACTTGTTCTGGGTCTCGTTAGTTGAAATGGTTGGTTTGTCAAGACGCGTGGAATACCAGAGCATTGAGCATTGACATCTTCGCATCGTTAAAAATTTCATCGTTTGATCTCCAGGCTAACCGCAATTTGGTGCAACTGTGCGCCACGGATAGACAAATTGTGGAACATGGATTTCATTCTGCCATGTCAAATGCTTTGATCGAAATCGTGCACAATAATGGAACGCTATTTGCACTCGAACACGCACCATGTACGTACACGTTCTGTTGCTCTGTTCACGTAATATGAGAATCTCTTTTACAGTTCCGGGCGCAATTCTAGGCTGAAAGTTGAAGTCGCGTGCACGCGACTTCCAGCGCAAAAACAAGGGGCCGCACCCCACCCCCCAAACCGCCGCCCGCGCCGCACTCCCCCTCCCCCCCCCCCGCGCGCCCCCCCCCCCCCCCAACTAGCTTCGTTACCTGAACTGTTGCAGCAGATGGGAGACAAACATCATTCATGAGAAACCACGCCACCATCACTGTTGATGAGCTGCGCGCCATGCAGTACGACAGTTCGCTGCACTTTACATTCGGTAGAAGAAGCACACCTCGTGCAAATTTCATTGCTTGATACGTGGTCATGGTGTTTTCAGGGCCATCACCTCATTCCGGGGCCAGCACTTGGCAGCAGTTTTTAGAAGAGAACCTATCGATAAGGTCAGCAAGCAAAATGCGTGCGGATGCGGCGGCCGGGCTTGGTCAGGCGTATTATCAGTTGTCTAATTTTCCACTGAAGGTTCGCACCACGCAATTACAGACCTGGTTGTTGTTTTTTTTCACCGCACGTGCACGCTAAGTGCGCACGAACATGATGTTACAGCGCAGCAATAAGATCTGCCTGGGCGGGGCTTTTTGGAGGCAGTTTGCAAGAGGCGTTCGCACTGACGCGCCCTGGCGTCTCGGTCTGTCTGTGAAAGCAGGGCGAAACAGACCAACATTACTGCACTCAGTACATGAGAATGGACAGCAAAAGGTTTTATGGACAGTGTGCACCATTTATATCATTTGGCTTCAGTTGGTGACGGACAGGCGCGAAAACATCTTCAACGTAACATGTGATACAAGCAAGCATCCAGATGGGCCCACCTCCGATGGACTTTATGAAAGCTTTCGTGCCACCGACACTGAGTTTGTGTTCCACTCTGTGTTGCGCAACGCGTCGCAGGTATAAGTGCGGGCTGCGGTTGAATACGGAAACCGGAACATAAGAAATCACGTAACACGGAAACATTTCCGTGTTCCGGTTTACGTGTTCAACCTAAGTCCGCCCTAAACGTCATATATATCCTTTTGTTAGACTTTACTGTTTAGCATGCATCCTCCATTGGACGGTGACCTGGTGCACTGCCACCTGCCTCGGGTGGGAACGGGCAACCAAAATCACGCTTCACTCAATTCCCATGATCATACTGTAACCCATGATTGTCAATGTTCGTCTGCAGTCCATCTTCCACATCGGCCTGGACACCGACTATCAATTCGAGATTGAGCTGGACTGGCTTTCGTCCGAGTTCATATCCTTGAAACATCAGTGCAAAGCCAGAACGGACGCGTGTGCCGAGTACAGACGCCGCGTGGTGGAGAACTGGGCCAACGACCACATACTGCTGGCGGTCGCTCATTCAACTTTTGAGGTCGGTGGTCAATAATCAGTCCTGATCAAGTCATTTTTTGTGCACTTGTTCTGGCACTACTTCAACTTGTGACGCTGGGGACGAGAGTACTCACAGACTATTTACGTATTAGTCTGATAATATCAATATTTGGACTGGTCCCCATCTGTCCATCTACAGTCGCTGTATTAGACTTTGCGGGTCGAAACAGCATACCCATACGTCACATCATAAATTTGATGGGAACAACGAGTACGACCTTGCTTATCAGAGGCATGTCGTAGGCATGTATACGTACATCTAGGTATCCCAGTCCCATACGCGTACTGTGAAACTCAAAACTACATTCCTCAGAACTCAAAAGTAATAGTCAAACTGTGGTGGCTGACATTAGGGGATCCAGGAGGGCCACAGGGGCCTTGGTCCCCTTTGGTCAGAGTGGCCCCCGAAGAGGCCCACCACTTCGGAGAAAAGAAGGAAAAACTACACCTAAATCGCATGATTTCCACTTTAATACACTTTAAGGGTCCCAAACTCGAGCGCTTCGCGCTTCAGATAACCCATTTCCCAGAGATTAGGGCAGAAAGTGGTAAATTTTCTCTCTTTGTGCCATGCGCGCGTGCTCATATTTTTAACGGTACGGGTGCTTGGCTCAAAATCGACCAACTATAGAACAAGCACGGGATAAAGACGATTTTTGAACAATCAAACATGCGCACTAGATAAAAATGACTTTTGGGATTTGCCCCCCCTGGTGGCTGAAAGCTGGATCGGCGACTGGTGGCTGATAATGATCATCTCTGGTCGTTGCCCACAAATTCGTAACGCTCCCTCCCCCATTGGCAGACGACAAAGATCACGACGATCTACCAAGGATCACTGTCCCAAATCCTAAGCGATGTCGGCGGTGTACTTGGTCTGTTCATTGGTGGCTCGTTCATCTCAATTATCAGCGCCGTCATATACTGTGCTGAACTGCTGTTTCCGATTCGGGTTTGGCTTAATAGTTAGTTATTGTTGACAGTGAAGCAATCTGATGAGTGATTGTTCACAGACGAGACGAAACGGAGCCACGTGGCCTGAGAACCAACGCCAAAACGGGCCATTCACTGATGATCAGATCAAGGTGCGTGGATTGTTTGCATAAAAGACTGATGCACCAAAGTGATGAAAATTTATGTAATCTTAAAAAAGCCCATAGGAACTGATTCGCACTGAAACGAAACGAGAAGTGCAAAAATTAATGAGGAGGCTACAACAATTTAATGGTGGTCGAGATCTTAACACGTCATGATTCGTGAGAATGCGACGACAGATGCTTTATCATTTGCCATAGTAATTGTACATATTTGGTCATGTGTCGGTACTGTAATGGATAAAAGGTATGGGGGATGCGTTGTGGATATTTCTGCATGGCTAAACAGCATCACACACCGTATGTGATTTGCCTGTCACAGACAACCGATGATCGAATCTGATGATGATAGTTGAAGGATTTTGATCCCTCGCATTCAGTGCCATATTGTGCAATCATTATTGCGAGGAATTGAGTTACAATCTCTGTGAATCTACTTTTGGACCACCCTACCGGCGTATTTCGGACCATTGCAATTGGCTGTGTGAAACATGCACTCAGAGGGTTAAAAGGAACCATTTGATTTCAAATACGCTTGCCAAAATCAAACTCAACACGATGAAATAAAGCTACAGTATTAGCTCCACCTGGCAGCACCATAGCTTTTTGTAAAATCACTGTTCTACATAAAACCAAAAACCCAATCTTGTGAAGTAAAAAAGAGAGAAGGGCAATAAATCTGCTGTGAACGAAACCCCAGTTTTTTCGTGGTTCGGGCAGTATTGGGCGCTTATTGGCGTCTTCTGGTCCGTGTCGACCACAATTGCCGGAATGGACAATACGGTTGTGCTGTATTCATTGATAGGGTTGTTGATGCACTAATTTTGACCAGCGTAGAAGTTCTTCATCAGATAGTGGGGGGAAGAACTCTTACGCTGGTCGAAATTAGTGTGCGAGCGAACTCTATAATACACGTGTATTGCCCAAAGGAAGAAAGCGCAGTCGAGGGTGAGGGCCACTGAGGTCTGCAGAGCTCCGTTTTCTCTCACTTGCGCCTCCTGGTGGACCATTTTTCGTGCATGATTTTGCTGAATATGAACTTCTTCTTGTAGATTTTGTTCTTCTGTTACCCGCGTATGAAACAACACGGACAACCTACAACACCCAACACCTGCATCACAAAGTGTATTCGTGCAGAGACACCAGCGCACGCATTTTGGGAAAAGCTAGTCCAGTTTCAAAATTGACTTCCTTTTTGTCGTGCTTGGGCTTGGGCTTAGACCTTGGCTTAGGCTTAAGCTTACTATTAGACTTAGGCTTAGGCCAAACCTTGAGCCAACCCGTGCCTTCTGTAGCGAAATCGAAGATCGCGTTTTCTCTCTGTCAAGGCAACTGGACAAGCTGAAACATTTTCTGCTCACACGCAAGTTCCACCACGTTGTGTGTGCTGTGCGGCGTGTGGTGACGAAATTCAAAAAGTTCGTTTTCTGCAAATTTGGAAGAAATCTTGTTTATTTTAACGTAATCACTCAAATAAAATTCCAGATGTTTTTGAACATGTCATATTTATTCTGGTCATGGACGTTTGCAATTGTGCAACATATCGTTTTCATCCTGCTCTGGTACTACACACTTCGTCTGTTCTTCAACTGGTCAATCGCGCTGCTCCATCACAAATTCAATCTCGCCCATTCACTCGCTCAATCCATCACTCTTTTCCTGTTCGTCAATGTTCTATTCGAATTGGTCAACACGTGGCATCGCGAATACTTCACCAGCAGCCAGTATTCGAATCTGCCCCTGTATTGTCGGATTCCGAAATTTGGTAACTGGATTTGCCAGCATTCCGACCTCGTCGAGCCGGCCAGCTCAATTCTGTGGCGTCTCAGTCCGCTCAGGATTTTCATCGTTCTGCCGCTCAACGCAATCGCCCACGCAGCGGCCCCGATCGGAAGGACCGTCGGCAGTTTCGGTCAGTCCTGGCTGGCTGAAATGTCCTGGTACTTTCAAATCCCGATTCTGGTCGTTTTCTGTCTGCTCATTCTGGCGCTGCCGTTTCTGTACTTTGGCTACGAAATGAACGGTTTCTGGGGTGCGTTCAGTCTGACTGGACCTGGTCAGAAACAGAGGGAGGCGCTGAAACATCACAGAATTTCGCAAGATCAGCAGACGAAAAAGATCGTCTGCACGTACAGGAATAATCAGATGATCAGGGTGCCTGAATATGCTCATCGAACAGAGAACACACCAAGTGCTAAGCGTGGAGTAGAATGTATTTCAGTTAAATGAACTTTGCTTCTGTTTATTATATTTATCAAATTTATACATATCAGATTTAGTGGACCATGCCTGTTTCTATGCGGTCTGAAACTTTTTAACCTCGTCGGAATAAAAATTGCAAAGATATTGTTGAAGGCAGCTTTTTTATGTGAGTGTTTTGCGGTTGAAAAAAATCCGCACCAATTACCTTCTGCATTGTATCCTCTTACTGGACGCACATACTCATCGTACGTTATTCGCGAACAAAAGAAAACAACAAGGTTGTGCTCAGTCTTTTCATCACGTCCGCTCACTGACGATGTCGCGGTGCACCGTGGCGCCTGCGAACGCGGGTTTAATATTGAAACAGGGAGCCAAAAAAATTCAAATTTTTTTCAATTTACTATTAGTATCCAGATGCTACTGAACCCGGATCCCATTTCCCGTCTGGCAGCCGACCCCACGTTCACAGCGCGATGTGTGGGCAAGCTGCATCAGTGCGTGCAAACGGGCAAGTGGGAAGCCAGAACGGCCGTGCTGAAGGGAAATCTGTTGTTTCTGATGAAAAACGCCAAGGATCCACTGCCCGAACAAATGTTGATCATTGAGGTTACAGTTGGTGTTTCGGCTTATTCCGTTGTCGGCGACGCACTGCACAATTCTTGCGCTCACCATTAAGCCACATTACGTCGACCACATTAGTGTTAGCCTGCATTCTGTAAGCCTCTATGGTGGATGTCTCCACATCAATGTCGCCACAGTGAAGGGCGGACGGTACCACGTGTATGTTGGTCTTATTGAATAGAGCTGAGTCAACCAAAAAGCCTGTCACTGTGTGGTGAATATCTTCCATGCTGACCGAAAATGGCATCCGGATTCTGTCCCTATGAAGAGCGTAGGTAGACTTCGTACCTAACCCTGTCACCAAATTGCAGGACTGTCGCGTCGATCTTTCCGATGAGGAACAGGCTGGTCAGTCGTTTGCATTCGAGATTCGCTATCAGACCAGCGAGAATTCGTATCAATTCGCTGCCGAAACGGTGAAGGACCTCGAGAAATGGGTGACCATGTAAGTCGATGCCACATAACCCGTTGCCACTTTTTGTAACGACGCGTTTGGAACATTAGCATCGCGCGTATAGGCGCTGCATAAGCACACACAGCAAATCTGGTGATCGGTCAAGTCTAGATCCTCTGTTTGTGAAGTGATCATCATAATCGCATTTCTAAATCTCAATTGTATCAAAATTCACGTGACCAGGACCGGACCACCAACAACCGCGTTTGATCCTTTAGACGCCTTTTCGGAAATGTGCAGTCCCATATCTTAATGACACGTGCATTAACGACTGTCCGTGTCACATGTAATGCAAACCGTGGCCCGAATTTTCTCGATCGCGCAATCGCAATCAATCGCGCGGTGCAATTCAAAAAGCCCGTGTATTTGATACATCGCACGCTCTCCACTTCGGTGAGTAAATTCCCTTTCGACTCAAAAACATTTGTGCGTTGAACAACGCTGCCGTTCGCGTAAACACGCAACAAATTGAGGTCAGGTCAGAATGCTGGAAGTTGTCATCCATCGCTTTTAATTGCACAGCACAATTGATTGAGATTATTGTGCAATCGGGAATTCGGACCCATTATGCTTTCAAGCTTGGTTATACACACCGCACAAATATTCACAATTTCCTGTCATTATTTACCAGCAGCTTGCATTCAGGCTCGTCTCATGCAGTTCGAACCATGTTCGCCTGGCCAAAGAACTGTATGAAGAACAACAGAAACAACATGAATCGACGTTGGCTGTCAAAGTTCCCCCACCCTTGTTGTGATCAAAGTTTTTCGGTCACTTTTTCGTGAAATACACCGCTATATGCCTGAGTTTTACGCACATTATTTCACAAATTCTGTCGCATAATAAACTGCGAACTTGACACGTTCGTAAAATCATGTTGTCATGTCAGTGATTGTGATGACACCGAACGCCAACTTGCACCAAAGTTTCCCCACCCTTGTGATCAACGTTTTTCAGTCGCTTTGTCGTGAAATATACATACCTGTCTATGTCAGTTTTATGCACATTATTTTACAAATTCTTTCGCATAATAACAAAAGTCATATGATCACAATAAGGCATTTCACAGCAATAATGAAAAACGCTAACTGCAAGTTGGTTGACATGCATAATGAGCACAATCAGAGATGTTTCACGTGAGCACAACACACGCTCATTTCTTTTTGGAGGCACATGACCAGCTACTGAATATGACCCGGTCTGTGAAAACAGGTCGAAACGGGCAATCGACAGCATATCGCTGTCTAACTTACATCGTGACCTCTATCGTCGGTTAGTCAAAGTCAACCATCCTACAATCAGCCAAAACCACGAATTTTTCGTTCCGCACAATTGAATTCACGCATTATCCACATTCCAAAACTGAATATCATCACCGAGTTCGAGGAATTTGTCAAATCCGACGCGCGTGCACGAGCCATCGACACCGACGCTGTATTTGTGGTACTCGCCATCGAGTGTCAGGGCTGAAAAGTACATACAATACATTCGCACATGGATACCCTTTATTTCTTTCTTCTTGTTGCAGCCATATCAAACTTGGTGATCGGTCTGATTGTGGTCAACAATTTTACGAACTCAAAACTTATAGCTTGGTATTCTCAAAACGTCCGCTAAGTTTAAAAAAAGTCACGTGACAAACAGCGTTCCGATTGCAATCAGTCATCGAATCGCCCATTTTGCAATTATTCTATTCTCATGATGGTAAGGGCTATTCAAGTCCAATCTGATACAATTACTTGCCAAATATTCGTAAATTGAAAGACTCCAACAAATGTTGTTATTGCTCTCGAATGGTACATAAAACAAGATACATACATCACACACACGCACTAAGTGCAGGAAGGACGAATGCACGACCGTCTTGAAAGCTTGCGGAAATATAAGAAATAAAATCGCCATTTGCGAGAGCAATGACAAAGCTGACAAATATTCATAAATTCAACAACTCCAACTATAAATAACCCACTCACCAACAACAGTCTGATTGTTGACGAAGGCGCATGTGCACACAATCTCGTCGGCCGCGGGACTGAACTGCGCCAGACTTCGGCGGGCTTCTTCGCTCACAATGCCCACTTGTTGTAGGCTGCAAGCGCACAGGACACCGTCAGAGGCTTCATTGTCAGTCACCATATCATGTTTAGCATTAGAACTGCTAAAGTGAGTTACTACGAACAATAGTCACCACACATTGGCCAAGACCAGTAGACAGATTGACTGGGCACAATGTACACCATTATTCTTACGAATTTCACGACGTTAAAGAGGTGGCAAAGCGTTGCATCAACACGAGCACCAAACCAGCTCGTGTGGCCACGGTGGGTGGTTTACTGTGCCACTGTGGATCTGGCTGGTGTAATCTCATTGGCAATGACCGGCTACATCGTCCATCTGTGAAACAAGATCGAAACGGACCACGAAAAAACACGATTGCACAACTGCAGGCAGATTGGTGTTGTATGGCCAAATGCAGAACTGTTAGTTTTGTATATGTGTGAGACACGATCCGAGTGACGTAATAACCAACATTGTCTTTCGGTTCGACTTCGTGTCCCTAACGGCAAACAAATGTACGGTGCCTTTGTCGCTGCCAACACACAACAGCGAACTGTCGACGCTGAAGCGGACGCTGCAAAGCGAAACGCAACTGCATATTGACACAAGCCGCTTCAAAGTGACGTCATCCGAAGCGCCGGGGTCCGGCATTTTCGCTCACATTTTGAAAAAGAATATTCATTGCTACATTACAGTAATAGCAGTGGACCAACGGCAGGTTGAGGGATAAAAGGACGCATTCAGGTTCCACTGTCAAGAGTGTCCAGGATCAAAAAACGGACCGTGTTTGCAGTTGGTTGAGCAGCAAATGGTTGACAAGCCAGAGAGTGTTGTTGTGCTAGCAGAAAGACACCGACACGGGTCTGGGAAGTGGATCCGACGGCAATTCCAATCCCAGACACCCCCTCTAGTCACCCACCAACCATTGCAACGTTGCCGGATCGCAGCCCCGTCTGAATTCACTCAGCAGCGTGCGAGAGCGAACATCAAACACACGAATCACCGTGCCCTGAAACTTTGAGGGGTGCTTTGAGCGCGTGAGCCAGGCGTCAAACGAAGTGGGCATAGTTGGCCTATTCGGCCACTATTAAAACACATTCACTGAAAAGAGTGTTCATCATCACACCGCAGCCACTAATGGGATAACGACATTATGCTGGTCGATCGGTCTTTCCTTACGCACGTGATAAATTGCATTGGCGATATTTCGAGATTTACTGACGTTATAAGTTCGAAGAGTGTGAAAGTTTTTCATTAACCTTGATGAGAGCAGGTGGGAATTCAGTGGCACCAGTAAATCTCTAAATATCCTCAGACCGTCAGACCAGAACAAAAACTTACGTGGCCAAGACAAGACACAGGCCGGGCCGAACAAAAAGTCTGATTTCGCCACATATCATGTCGTTTCAAAAATGTTTTACCATCGGCAAAAATTGGCAGAACGAATGAACAAAATCAATACCGCAAACACCTTGGAAAAAGAAACAAACCGCACAAAATACAAAAATCCAGCCATTCTTGCAACACCCAGCATAAATTTGATATACTGCGTTGCGCAAGACTGCACCAAAAACAATGAAATGTCATCTTACTTAGCGTCGACAACAGCATGTCAACATGAACATAGGACAGTATTTTCGAAACGGTGCAAACGTTAGTTGGGTGCAAAGGTCGGTGGCGAGCTCGGTGTGACAGCGGTGCCAAAAAAAGTGACGTTACTAACTGATGGCAGCACGAAATCAAAACAGCTCCATGAAAGCCAACCAAATTCAAACACATCGTTTGCGATTTGCGAAAGCCTAAACAACCAATATTGCAAACAACCGATTTGCCCTTGCACAGCAGACTGTCAAACCTGTCCTTTCGTTTAGAAACGCGCGTCTGCTGCTTGCTCAGCATGCAATATTTCAAGCTTACGGCGAACTTTCTCACACCGAGCTTTCCATCGGCCTTTACACCCAACCGACCTTGTTTTGGAAATATCATCCATAGCGACTCACCAACTCCGACCCGGTCGCCAGCAGCGTGGCATCGTTACTCAGTGAGATGGCAGCCAATTCGGACTGATGTGCATCAAGTAATACGGGTGCCACGGAGGACTCGCGGCTGATTAGACGCAGGTTCTGTGTCATAGGAAAGTGAGAGGGGTTCTGTTTTTTGTGGTCGCGAGGCCATTTTGGCCAATCTTTGCACTGTGACGAGGGGACGAGGATCTGGTGCACAACCATATTGTTAATTAACGCCAGTTTTGTTAAACGATACGAATCCACTTGCCATAAGTTGGGTTAGAGAAATGTCGGGTGTCGGGTGCCAAAAAAGTGTAGGTGTGGGGTGTCGGATTCTTTGGGACCCAACACCCGACACTTACGGTCCAAAACATCAGTTTTGCTGTGAGAAGAACTTTTGAGAGAAAATTTTCTTCGAACCAAATGTATCTGAAGGCGCAGAATGTACATCTTGGTGTTTATTTCGTTTGAAAAAAACTTGAATTCAATACAATTGAGCCAAAACTTGCTTTAAAATGAGCAAAGTTTTGTCTATTTTTGGTTGAAAAACTAGATGTCGGGTATTTTTAGAACTGTCGGGTGTCGGCTTTTTTTTCTCAGATGGCGGGTGTCGGGTACCCCCCCCCCCGACCTCTAAGCCTTGAAAATGTGGCACGTCAAACATCGTCGTATGAAACCAGTTGGATCTAGATATTTCCACGTGCTTATTAGGAACATTGTGAACATGAACCTGCGCGCGTACTACCGTGGCGGTTCACTTGGAGACATGGAACTGTAACTAATCTATAGCATAATGCCATATACTGACTGCGCAACCAGCGACCGACCACAGAAGTGGCTCAACACCGTGATGTAGTTGTGCGGTGGGGTTGCGGGAGTGGGCAGCCAGCTCGAGCTAACCCACAACCACCCCCTTCCCAAACCGCCTACGAGTCAGGTCGAGCTACCCCAAAAACGGCAAAGACGTGTTTTCAGACGTATTTCTGGCAAAAATTTTGGCCATTACCCCAAAATTCCAAAATTTGTTAGGTAGCCAGCTCGAGGTGGCATGACCCCACCCCCGGTTAACCAGCCAGTGCTACCTGGCCAACTACATACATCACCAGCTCAAGATGAATGTTATTTGACTGACCAACTCCGTCACTCACCACCAGCTGCACACTACCACACTTTCTGCCCGGGAACACGACGTGCTCGACACTTTGCGTGGCGTCGGTGCACAAATCGGCCAGACCCAACGGATTGGCACGCGTGTCGAGCGTGCACACGAGGGCGGCCTGATTGGGAAAGGCGAACACGTGCACCTGCGTGTGCACCACGACGATCAGTCTGAAAAAATATACGGTACGAATCTTGTTGTTTGTTGAACGGATTATTCATACTAGTTTTCTTGGGCTTTGCCTGTTTTGTTTTGAGATGACCGGGTACGCAGCCCATTACACTTTTGTGCACCGCATGGCGTATATTACGCCAACGAAACATTTGTGGCCCCCATTTTTAGATCACCACGTGGCCACTTTAGAATCAGAACATATTCGTTTTACACTGTGATGATAACCTGGCCCACCGCTGGTCCATGAAAATCGTCAGAACAAGATCGAAAAAAACACATAACATCACCACCACGGTCACAAATAAAACCGTTTCCTGAAACAGTGGGACAGCGGTGCGTTGGTTTTGGTCATTTTCGTCGCGTTTTCACAAAAGGTGCATGAGGACGTCGTCGGTAAGAATACACCCGGCCATGTGAATCCCCAGAAACAATTCTATTCAAAAAAAAACAAACCAAACTGACCTTGTATGTGACATCAGAACATTGAGCACCGGTGACGAGAACGTCAGTTCGAGGATGAACGCCTGCAAATGGCATCAAAGTGAAATTTGATTCATTCATTCATTTTATTTTTACAGTAAGCATGGAAGTTACAAGCCACAAGAGATAAATCGTAATATCGTACGACATAGATGTGAAACTTCGTTCCGTCCAAAGCTCGTCAGAAGCATAACATCACCCAATACACATTTTTGACGTATTCCAAAAATTTACCATAAGCATATTCAGACTTAGCATTTACATAACACTTCACACACCGACCGACGAGACTATCCCATATCATATGCATTTATGGTCGATACAGCATAATGCATCGCGATCTGCATGGTCTTTACGCCTTACTACCGGTTCGTTATAACCATAAGTGCAGGCTACTAATGCAGGGCCATGTACCGCTGATATGCTTATAACCAGGTTTCACTGTGCAAGCAAAATGGGATTTTTCAAGTGAGAACATTTTGCTGTTTGTTGAGAATTGTAAACTCGATCGGGTAAAGCTGTTGCCAAAAAAAAGTTCCGCAAATAAACAGATTTCACTGTGGTGTCTTGTTCACAAATCTAACAGATCCCACTATCGCGGCTACAACCCAAGCCGGAAAACTCGAATGTCAGCAAAGCGCACGACAAAGGCAAAAAAAACCAGAGAATGGCAAGCAACCTTTCTAGTGTCATCCCACACGAGCACAGTATTGTCAGCGAATTTCGCATATCGCCCCCCGCCCACGATGGCGATCAGATTGGTTCGATGCAATAGACGACACAGTTTGACACTACCCACTGTGTTCACGCCTGAAATAGTGTTGTTGTTGTTGTTGCTGTTGGTACAGCGGTGTCAGTATGCCAAACAGTACATTGTACCCTCTCTATTGTGGTCCTGCATTACGTGCAACACTGGTGAGGTGACGACTGACGAGTCTATTCGGTCCTCCTAACGTACACTATAACTCTTTATAATGAACATTTCTTTTCATCTTATATAGTAAATTTCCAAATTCGCTGCCGCACAGTAAAGTACGCCCCATAGTTAATGTCAAGTTCTAAACCCGAAAATCAACTTGTGAAACATTCAGACAGCCAACACACACGCAGCTTGCCAGCCAGCCAGGCAGGTGCGCGCAATGTTTCAGAACCGCGCATGGTTAGCGTTCGGGTTTATAACTTGACATTAACTATGGGGCGTAGTTTACTGTGCGGCAGCGAATTTGGAAATTTACTATACTTGATGAAATTGTCGCAGTCAAAGCATGTACCTGGGGCCACTGTTGGTTTCAGCTGGAGCTGAGGCCACGGTTCATGCTTTGGAACAATTACATGTTTTTCGTTCGTTATCGATAGTGAAGCGCGATTGCAGTGCATAATGTCATACTTACGTATGGTGCCGGTGAAACATTTTCTGCAGAAATAAAACCAGAACACGGTGCAGCAGGCTATTTCAAAAGTTAGGACTTTTCAGCAACGCTTTCTGACGGCGTTCTCAATCTAGTATAGTAAATTTCCAAATTCGCTGCCGCACAGTAACGTACTCCCCATAGTTAATGTCAGGTTCTAAACCCGAAAATCAGATTGTGAAACATTCAGGCAGCCAACACACACGCAGCTTGCCAGCCAGCCAGGCAGCTGCGCGCAATGTTTCAGAACTGCGCATGATTAGCGTTTGGGTTCATAACTTGACATTAACTATGGGGCGTACTTTACTGTGCGGCAGCGAATTTGGAAATTTACTATAACAATTTTTGAACGCTGTTTTGGCTGTCTGAGTTACAATTCTACAACAGGAACGCACTTCAGTGCCCGAAAACAACGGACCACGCCCGGTAACTATGACTATGAAGAGAGCGGACCGTCTTTGGATAACTATGTTTAAAAACCCACCTAAATTGAGTAGTTCCACGAGCGGTTCCAAATTGAACACACGCAGTCCGTTATCCAATCCCACAGCAAAGAGGTCCTGTGCGGAATTGAAGGTTACGGACTGAATACTACCACCTGGCATTTTCTGGGTTCAGCTGAAAATCTGCGAAATGAATGTTTCGGTGATGCAACAAGTCAAATCGCGAATTGAGATAAACTGGTTTGTAATCATCAGCGCGGTAGATAAACCAAGAAAATTTAACAACAAAAACCAAAACAATGCCAGATCACAGGTTTATGCACACCGTAATGTCATATAACAAAGGTAACACAACAACAAAAATAATTGTAAATAAACAAGCACAGTATTAAGTGAACATTTCACTGCAGTTTGAGCACTTTATCGCGGAATGACATTTTCTCGTGAATGTTGTTGTGCACATAGGCCCGCTCATTTGACGTCGACGTTGGCTCAGTGTGTTTCTGCATCACAATCAATCTTCTGGCCGATTGACCATACAAATGCTGCTCGCAATTGCCAACCAACTCAAGGCACGCATGTTGCGGCACAACGTCGTCCGTGTATCTGAAAGAAACGATGGCGGGCGTTTATCGCCTGGTCTTTTACTCACGTTTTCTCTTGGTCGTAGTCATACACCGTAGTTCGTGCACTTTCCGAAGATTTTTATGTTACAGATTGGACGGGTCTTCCTGGCTGGAGCCTAGGCCTGAACGAAAGCCTAACTCTGAAAGAAAGCCTCGGCCTACCAGAGAGCGAAAAAACGCGAATAATCGTCAAAGGCGAATAAACGTCCCATTTCGAACAAGAAAAGACGGGTTTCTGCCGATTGCGGAGCACTCTAGTTGAAGCACTTGGACTTGACTGTTTGTGAAAATGTTTCACCTGTGTCATAAGCATGGAGCTCATGCGTTGAAAAAAATCGTTGCTGAGAACGTATCAGTCGAAACCCAAAAGCACCAGAGAAAATTCATAGATTCGAAAAACACACGGTCACGAAAACGAAACTGTCAAGCCTTCCCAGCTTCCTGGCAGCACAATGCAAACAACATTCATCCAACAATTCCATAACACTGACTTTCATCAAAGGGACGCTCAGATCTTTTTTTAAACAGTTGCCGTCAAGGTTAAGTGCGCTTAGTTTCGAAATGTCCTACGTTATGAAGTTATAGCACCAAATTTAACACCTCAGAGGTCTGAAATCTAACTTGGTAATCATATCGAACCTACTCATCTTGATCCTACAAGCAAAAGTTGCTTACAGACACCAAATAAAACAAGCAGGCAGATAATTTCACACAGATCGAAATCAGGGACATCAGCAAAACTAGCAATATTCGAAAGGCAAAAGACAGGTGATTGGGGTTAAATGTCAGGAGGGGCGGGTGCCCGACACCTGACATCTGGAAGTACCCGACACCCGAAATCTGGGAAAAAAGCCGACACCCGGCAGTCCAAAAACTCCAGACACCCGATATCTAGTTTTTGAACCAAAAACCGACAAAGTTTGCTAATTTGCATCATTAATGCAATTTTTTGGCTCAGGCCACTGAATTTAAATTTTGTCAAAATAAACACCAAAATGTCGCATTCTGCGCCTTTGAATACATTTGCTTCGTAGAAAATTTCTCTCAAAATTCGCCTCAAAATTCTTCTC
Source organism: Rhynchonema sp. JSB1_4 (assembly GCA_030248065.1). Lineage (NCBI taxonomy): Eukaryota > Metazoa > Nematoda > Chromadorea > Monhysterida > Xyalidae > Rhynchonema > Rhynchonema sp. JSB1_4. The sequence goes on from JASAMV010004951.1 coordinate 43,739, forward strand.
TCAGCAAGACCGATGTTTTGAACCGTAAAGAGTCGGGTGTCGGCTGTCGGATACCAAACAACCGACACCTACACTTTTTTGGCACCCGACATCCGACAGCTCTCTAACCGTACAGGTGACCAAGTCGACACCTACCGGATGCTAATAACCAATTTTAATATTTCACTGCACTCACTGGTCTCTCGAGCACGGGAACCAGTACGCCAGGCGACCACCCACTCGCAAATGTAACGCTGAGAAATCCAACAAGTCAAGGAAGACATGTGACAGGCTGTACTTGGTCTTCTGCGGGAATGACTCGACGCTGCAATTAAGATCATGAACCTTGCATTTTTTTAAAATGTAATATTTTATTTCAATTTAGAGAGTTCCGCTACTCCAGAGGAAAACATCTGCCAAACAACAGATCAACGTACGGTTCAGTCGGTTTCGATTTTTCAATCCAGCCTTCCTTGAATTCCTTCTTGCCAACTTTGGAACACTTCTCACGCAGGCCGTATGGTGCTGCAAAAAATATGGCAGGAATTTGCGTATCACGATAACATTCCTGCTTTTTGGGCTAATCGATAGTACTGTATTATTGCTTGATTAGACCACAACATTATAAGCCGCTTTTTGCACTGCACTGATGCCGAATGTGGTCAAGTATTGACTGTATTTGGCTTGCAGTCGCTTTGACTTGACAGAGAACGGTGCTGAAAATTGTATTCCAAAAAATCGTTATTTTACCATAATTACAGTACACCTGCGCGCTCATTACAGATTGACACATTCACGCGAGAAGAGCCATCAGTCCATATTCACTGTGCATACTCGTTCAAAAGATTATCTGAACTGCAGCGAACCACCCATTCATTCACTCCGATCAACGACCATTCACACGCACGTTCGCAATGCGGTGCTGCATTCATTACAACCTCCTTCTCCCCTCCCCCCCCCCCCCCCCCCCATAGGAACGATTTGGACGTAATTTCAAATTCAAACTTCATCAATCAGCGTTCAGCAGGTGAACGGATTATTGAGAGCACCAGGTGTACCAGAGCAGCAAGGAACACATGTTAATTGATATATCTATCATATGTATGTACATGTTCATTGATATATCTCATGTCCACTGTTGTTCATAATCTGTCTATGCATATGTACAGGTCTGTCATATCTGTTGTTCTTGCTTCCTGACACTTGCGCGATATTTTCACTTATCGGCTTTGTGTTCCCTCTGTTTCTTTCATGATATTTTCAGGAATGTACTGTACTCTCATCTCAGTTCGTCCTAATCATACATCATGTTGCCTTTTGCGCTAATAAAATAATACACAGGTACAGTATGTACATACGTACTACCTGGCAGTCAGTACACATTTATGGTTACGCGCGACGTTATCCATTTATGCGCGACGAAGACCTAAAGGACGACGTTGTTAATAAGAACGACGATACCGCAAAGGGCGACGATGTCACCGAACCGACCAGGTGGTCTCAATGGTCGTCATAAAAAGCGGGTTCACTCTAGGCCCCATCGCGCCCTTTCGATCTCGTTCTTATTCACTCGTCCTTTACTTCTCGCGCATAAATGGATAACGTCGCGCGTAACCATAAATGTGTACTGACTGCCAGGTAGTACGTATGTACATGCTGTACCTGTTATTTTATCAGCGCAAAAGGCAACATGATGTATGATTAGGACGAACTGAGATGAGAGTACAGTACATTCCTGAAAATATCATGAAAGAAACAGAGGGAACGCAAAGCCGATAAGTGAAAATATCGCGCAAGTGTCAGGAAGCAAGAACAACAGATATGACAGACCTGTACATATGTATAGACAGATTATGAACAACAGTGGACATGAGATATATCAATGAGATGTCGTCCACGAACAGACCATCGCGCACGGTCGTCCGGGCCAATTTGAGATCTCTGTGGTGGTTCCGTGCTTTTAGGGCCCAGCGTGCATTAGGGCGCAGCGTGCACTAGGGCCCACGCTACATTAGGGCCCGCGTGCATAAGGCTGTGAGCAGGGTTGGATTAAAAAAAAAGTAAAAATTTTTTTGTAAAAAAAAATTTAAAAAAAAAAAAAGTTGGCCACTTTTTTTATTTTAAAATTTTAAAAAGTAAGTCCACTTTTTTTATTATTTTTCCCCTTTTTTTCGTTATTTTCTCACTTTTTTAAGGTAAAAATGTATGTTTTCATGCGTTTTATTGCTCATCATTCTCAAAAAATCGCCTGCGGCGCTTATATTTCAGTTTAAAATGGCGTTGTAATGGACTCATACAGTTCCCAAACATCCCAACAATCGCTGCACGTATAATATAGGACACCCCATACCGTATACTGTGCAGTTATTGAGCTATCGACAGACTCCACTTTGCTCGCCTATTTGCAGTTGTGTGGATTTGTCATTTGTTGCTTTTGTCACACAACATGAGTGTGGTGTAACTCTTTATCTCTCTTCAAATTTATCCCCAAATTCACAAACAGAAGGTTGGTCTTCCCTTTGTCATATATGCCCACAGAGTTACCTTCGGGTGGGTTCTCAAAGTTATGACCAAATGGGCTAGATCGCAGGTGATCGACATAAACATGCAAGTCAGTGGAGAAGTTCTCTTTAGTGTCCCTCAAAACATACCTAAGTAACATGCTTTCAGAAATTTCATTTTTCTAGAAACCAATTTTTTGGGGGTCCGGAATAAAAAAAAAGTGATTTTTAAAAAAAAAATTTTAAAAAGTTTTTTTTTTAAAAAAAAAGTTCGATAATAAAAAAATTTTTTAATCCAACCCTGGCTGTGAGCAGATAAACGCGGAATGCGGAAATTGGTTAGCAGATAAACGCGGAATGGCAGATTTCTGCATTCCGCATTCCGCGTTTATCTGCTAACCTTTGCGGAATGGTGCGTGCTTGGGTGACGATGACAACTTCCAGCGTGCTGACCTCAAAATGTTGCGTGTTAACGCAAACAGCAACTGAGAGGTTTGACCAAAAGCATAAATTTACTTGCAGAAATGCAGAATTCCGCAAAGGTTAGCAGATAAACGCGGAATGCGGAATGCAGAATTCTGCCATTCCGCGTTTATCTGCTCACAGCCTAAGGGCCCACGTGCATTAGGGCCCACGTGCATTAGGGCCCGCGTGCATCAGGGCCCATGTTTCATTAGGGCCCATGTTGCATCAGGGCCCAGCGCTCATTAGGGCCGAGCGTGCATTAGGGCCCAGCGTGCATTAGGGCCAACGGGCATTAGGGCCCACGTACATTAGGGCCCACGTGCATAAGGGCCCATGTGCATTTGGGCCCACCGTGCATTAGGGCCCACCGTGCATCAGGGCCCACGGTCCATTAGTCTTTTACACGAGCTAAGTAGTGTGAAACATCACATACGGGCGGGACGCTTCAGAGCGACTGACAGATAACGGGTTCGACAGTGTGGGCCGCGTTTATGTCCTGCACATTTATGATGACAGCCTTATTTATGCACACTTTGCAACATGGCGGTTCTTTCCCGCTATCAAAACAGCAGATCAATTCAACAAATCATGTACAGTAGGTTCGTTACGGATTGAGCCGTTGGTGCCAGGAGGTTGAGATGTAGTGCAGAAATGTCAGTCCTCTCACAAACCAACAGCCGCAGTGTGCCTGAAGCTGCAAGAAGAAGGGCGGTGGCTAAAAAGTACATTACATATATAGTATACCTACTGCAGGTACATACATATTTATCCGCATAAATGCCGTTCTCCAAATCACATTGCAACGAATTACATAGTTGCTCATGTCCGAACCGAGCTCAGTATTGAAACTGCTGTGTGCTTGACGTACCCACTGATCTTACAACCGAAACAGCAACCGTACTGAACGTGCACAACCGTATTTTGTGAATTATCACCGCGTTGCGCAGGAAGGCAAGTTTCATACTGTAGACCAAACTTCAACCTCCAACGATCAAAACCATAGTTTTTTTAGACACTTTTTAGGTGCAATTTGCACCTAAAAAATCAGAATTGCACCTAAAAATTCAGGGTTAGGTGCAAGGTTGCACCTAAAATTTTGGGCCCTTATTTGCTTAATTTAGCATTTATACAGCATCTTTTAAGGTTGGAAAGCTTAAACAAAAAAATGCGCTGCGCGGCTTTTCATTCCTTCCAATAAATTCCATCGAAGCATTTGGTCGACATCGACAAAAAATATTGATCTGATTGATTGATTTCGTACACAGTTAGTACCTGGTGTGCTGGTGATACGATTCAAAACAAATACATGCTGTACTAGGATCAGTGTAGTTCCTGGTCCGGTGAGGCGGTTAGTGAACCTACCCACTTTGTCGGTGCGGCGGTTGGTGTACCTCCCTGTGGGGGGAAGGAGGGGGGAAGACCAAAATTCAGGAAAAAGTCCTTTGAGGTAAAAAATTTGACCTATTTTTGCCCTTTTTTGGAAAAAATTCTCCATAAATAGGGTATTTTGGCGACTTTTGACAACATTGACCTGAAAATTACCCATTTTAGGCCTAAAATGCCCATCTTGGGCTAAAAATGCCTATTTTAGGCAAAAATTGTGGCGGTTAGTGTACCTGGTGCGGCAGTTAGTGTACTAGTGTACCTTGGTCGCGGCGGTTAGTGTACCTTAGGAGGGGACCCCCTCCCCCCAGGAACTACACTGACTAGAACTAGAGCAGAGCATGACAACAGTATTAGATATCCACACAGTAAATGAACAGCGAAAGTAATTGATTCGTACGTGACCCCCAAATGTGGATATGGTGACATGAAAATTTTACTGTTTCGTTTTCTTCTCAATCGGTTCTCAATAATGAAACTAGTACAAAATGTGCTACAAAATGTTGAACTTTCCCTGAAAAGTTTGCTTTTGCTAAAGGAAAAGGCATTCATTGCGTTACAACTTTATTGAACTTCTAAAAGCACGCAAATAGCATTTAACACACAACCTGGCAAAAAAGCCTAAAATTGGCGTTTTTTGTCCAAAATAGGGGTTGCACCTACTTTGGCCAGCTTGCACCTAAAAATTGGGGGGTTGCACCTAAGTTGCACCTAGTGAATTTTGAAAAAAAAAACCCTGATCAAAACGGTTCGAGATGCAGTCATGAGCAAATGGACACCATCTCAACCTCCTGGCACCAACCGCTCAATCCGTAACGAACCTACTGTACATGATTTGTTGAATTGATCTGCTGTTTTGATAGCGGGAAAGAACCGCCATGTTGTAAAGTGTACATAAATAAGGCTGTCATCATAAATGTGCATAAACGCGGCCCACACTGTCGAACCCGTTATCTGCCAGTCGCTCTGAAGCGTCCCGTCCCGTAAGTGATGTTTCACACTACTCAGCTCGTGTAAAGGACTAATGGACCGTGGGCCCTAATGCACGGTGGGCCCTAATGCACGGTGGGCTCTAATGCACACTGGGCCCTGATGCACGCTGGGCCCTAATGCACGCTGGGCCCTAATGAGCGCTGGGCCCTGATGCAACATGGGCCCTAATGAAACATGGGCCCTGATGCACGCGGGCCCTAATGCACGTGGGCCCTAATGCACGTGGGCACGTTTGTTTGCATGATAATAGCCACGAATCGTGCAGTTTTCTTATTTTATTCAACTTGGCCATGAGATCAGCTTTCGACACCAGGAGCAGCACGTGACCTAATAATTTTGTTATCTGATTATTTTTAAGTTCAACAGTATATTCTGGCATGTGATAACAGCGATCTGTGCGCGCATCTGTCTTGTTTATACCACATGTTGGTTACGCGCGACGATATCCAAATAACGCGCGACCACGACAAAAAGGACGACGTTGAGCGACGATACCGCAAAGGACGACGTTGTCACACAATCCACTCTGAGGTGAACCAATCGCTCAAATGAAATCAATGGGTGATATTTTCGAAACGGTGTAAAGGTCGGTGGAAAGCTCGGTCGACAGCTCAGTGTGATAGACCTCGGTGTAAACTTGAAACAGTCCACGTTGATAACAGGCAATGTTTCACGTTTACACCGAGTTACGCCGACCGAGCTTTCGACCGAACTTTACACCGACCTTTACGCCCAACTGACCTTCACACCGTTTCGAAAATTCCACCCAATGTGCAAAATCGCTCAAATCAACTTCATCCCTATGTAATCACACATTGTTTCACTCCTATCAGCGGCCATTTGCATGTTCGTAGTGTGGCGACGCATTCAAACAACCAGCTGGACTGAACCCCACAGTCTCCGGCCACACAAGTGCACCAAATGTTCGCGGTCGTTCAAAACAATCAGTGATCTGAAATTCCACTCATTCATTCCACACCGATCAACGCCTGTTCAAGTGTTCACAATGTGAGGCTGCGGTCAACAAGCTGCCAAAGAGACTGTGCACTCATCTTCAGGGTTTTTTTTCAAAATTTACTAGGTGCAACTTAGGTGCAACCCCCCAATTTTTAGGTGCAAGCTGGCCAAAGTAGGTGCAAGCCCTACTTTGAATAAAAAAACGCCTATTTCAGGTGTTTTTTGCCTGGTCATGCGTTTTAATGCTATTTGCGTGCTTTTAGAAGTTGCAACAAAGTTGGAACGCAATGAATAGGCGCTTTCCCAAGCATGCCACATCAAATTACCGTAAAAACCTAAATACAGCTCCCCGGAATAGAGCCCCCCCGTAATACAGCCCCCAAAAAGGGGTCAGTGAATTAATAGAGCCCCCCTAAGTAACATCCCCTATACTGTAGTGTATTAAGGCTTGATAGTGGTGTACAAGGTACATTTATGCACGCTTGTTGTTCGTTCAGAGCACATAATACGCCTCCTATTGACGAATAGACACGAATAAATGTGATTACAAGCGAAAAAACATCCTTTTAAACCCGTTTTTAGGGGTTTTGGGGGGTATTTCCGGGAACAATTTTTCAGGTTCGGGTCAGTGAATTAATAGAGCCCCCCGGAATTGAGCCCCCCGTAATAGAGCCCCCCGTAATAGAGCCCCCCAAAATGGGGTCAGTGAGTTAATAGAGCCCCTTCTATTTAGGTTTTTACGGTACCTGTTTTCAGACCATAACCTGATGTTTCGGTTTATCTCTCTCCTTTTTTCATTATATTTATTGCTCATGTAATTATGTTAATATTTGGTGTTGTCTGCTGGTCTAATATTGGTCATTAAAAATAATATTGTATAATATTATATTATAATATATTATATTAGTATATTATAATATTGTCATGTTCTGCTGTAGTATTTGTTGAATCTTATTACCAATACCAGGTACTAACTGTGCGCGAAGTGCAATCAGACCAATAAATATTTTTTGTCGATGTCGACCAAACACCAAAGGTTTCGATGGAATTTAGTGGAAGGAACGAAGAAGCCGCGCAGCGCATTTTTTTCGTTTCTAAGGTTTTCGAACCTTAAAAGATGCTGTATAAATGCTAAATTAAGGAAATAAGGGCTCAAAATGCTAGGTGCAAGCTTGCACCTAACCCTGAATTTTTAGGTGCAATTCTGATTTTTTAGGTGCAAATTGCACCTAAAAAGTGTCTAAAAAAACTATGTCTGAGGTATACGTTCATCAAGCGTCAAACCGTCTAAATGTACTTACTACTGTGACTACTGTTCTTCATATGGGGGCATCTACAGCTGTAAGAGAAGACTCGTTGAACGAAGGCATGCTTGACATTTTCGGCTTTCGGGTATTGCTGCGTTGTGTGACAGCTGATTGAAACAGCAAAAGTCCAAAACCTAAATACACCTTTACCCAGAGCCAGAGGTAGAGGAGGAAAACAGTGTTCACGCCGAATATATACATAGTGACTGACGACTGAATGGTGCATTGAGTTTCGTGTTGCATATCAATTGTCATTCAGTCAACGATCACTTTTGTTGTTGCTTTGCAAAATAACAAGAACACTTATCGAAATCCATCGTGCTCTGTGGTAAGATGAGCAAGAAAAGTGAGTCACATTCACGTGCACGTAACAAACAAAACAAAATAATGTACGATCACGCGCATGCGCCGATTTTCATGTGAAACTTGTGTCAAACTTCTGCTTCACCGAACCCGTATCAGATGCGCCCGCACAGACACAACATCATACACACAACAAGAACAAGACTAACAATTATTGTCCAACCCCTAAAACCATACCAATTACCCAACACACACACGGACATCACAACAATGAAGAAAGGAGCATCTTTTAGGATTAGATAGCCAATAACAAAACACACGTGATATAACTTTGTAGGTCATTACGTTCACGCGAGGCAACAAAATGCACAGGCGCGGAAGCTGTGCATTTCGATGCATGGGCTCATGTTGAGGGTAGCCAAATAAGACGCGCGCACTTCTGACGGGACACGAAAATGTCTCATTTTGATGGCGGGACCCGAGAAAAATCGAGTGATCTGAGCAGGTTTGTCAAAGGTGTTCTTAATTAGACACACGTGATATATAAAGTGGATACTCTGTTGTTCCATTACTCAACCGGTCTCAAAATTCCAAACCCAAGACTCGGTTTGGTCCGGAAACCAGACCCGACATTTTGATTACCACGCGGCGAAAGAAAAGAAGCCGATTTCGGTTAATTACGTAACTGACGCCGTGTCTGTTGCATTTATATCGGCGGAAACATCAAATCTGCACCAGTCTCCCCTCAAAAATATCCTCTGACAGAGCAAAACATGCCAACTTTGCCGAAATTTCATCGCCAAAACTTGAGCCAAAAGATGACATTGCTACTTTTGGCACTACTGCCGCTCGTGCGCACGCAGCTGATCGATCTGTACCCATTGGCTAATCAACGACCAATCACCGAGGAAGATTTTGAAATGGGCAACGTTCCGAAACGCGATGAGGCGCCAGGTAAGCATTCGAAATCATTGAGTCAGCATCTTGATCTGTCGACAGTTTCGGCGTCTATCCTGTCATCTTGTATTGTCTGATCAAACTTACGAAAGAGAAAAGTTGACTGATCAGATGTTTTTCCAAAACCAGCACAGTCCACCGTCGTTATGGTGACATGATCTGGATCTGAAGAATACGCACTGCGCGCGTGGTTGTGGTAACAGCAAAAGACGGACATGTGTCCAAAAAAGGGTTCAGTAATACTCCTCTAAACGTATCACTGACGATGGACTGTATACCTTTTGCGCGCAGGTCCACGTGACTGTTCCGAAATTCGCAACGAAGACCCCGGTGCCGCATCAGGTGTGTACACCATCTATCCGACCAACTGTAACATGTGCTACTACAACGTGTACTGTGACATGGACAATGAGGGTGGGGGATGGACGGTTGGTTATGCATAGTTCATTCATTAAGTTTATTTTTGCAGCAAGCAGGGAAGCTACAATCCCGTAATACTGATAGTTGAAACGCATGGTATCCAACTTGGTGATCAGGGCTCTCCGAGAATGGTTTTGGTCACACCACGCATGATTGTATAATGCCTGGCATTTCAGAGTTCCCGACCTTCGTTAACCTTCGTTGCCGAATAGCAATGCATATGTATTGATATATACCAGCAGTGAAATTGTTTAACCTGCCCATGTTTTCCAAAACGAAGCAGCAAGAAGCCAGAATTACGCCTATGCAGAATGAATTCCAGCAAACAATCAATCCAACCCACTATATTCAGGTAATCGCACGACGTTTCAACGGCACACTCGATTTCTATCGAGGCTGGTATTTCTACAAAATGGGATTCGGAAATGTGTTCCAGGAGCACTATCTGGGTTAGTTACCGCATCTATACATAACCATGATTGCATGGCAAAACGACAATGCCTTGATCAAACGCCGTGGTACCTGTGGCACGCACAATTGAGCACTGCGGCGGCTTTCGGCTCTTGCCGTCTAATGCCTTCTTTGGTAAAATGTCTCATTGGTGTCCGAAAGACGGGTAAACTCAGAATCAACGGAAAACGTTACCAAACCGTTTTCTCATAGGCAATGAGCGCATCCACCAACTGACCACTTACAAGCCGTTCGAGCTCAAAATCTGTCTGACCGATGTTGGGGAAATGGAGACTGTTGCCGGATATTCCCATTTCTACATCGGAAATGAGTCCACTGCATATGAACTGCACATTGACAGCTATTACGGCGATGCAGGTCAGCTGTTCTCGTTTGTACAATCAAGTTCAGCTCAACTGCTTGCGTGATGATTGCTAACCGACATTTTCGGTGCCTTGGCATCAACATGAAAGCTGGTCTGATCACTGGGGTTAGAGGTCGGGGGAACCCGACACCTGTATTTTTTGGCACCCGACACCCGACATCGCTCTAACCCTTCTGGTCACCAAATGGTCGGTCACTCACTATAGAGGGTATATATATTCGGCACACCAAAATCCTCACGTGCCACAGCAAAACAGCAAGTCGATGACAGTTTTCGGAATTGGAAGTGCAATTGACACACCCTTGATGAAAGAGACAAATTGGTGTACGACAATTTCTAAATTTCTCAAAAAAAAACAGTCACGCTCAGTCAATCCCATGTGAATATAACTGCTGCAAGATCAATGAACCACATGAGAAATACAGGCCATACAAAATAGACAACAATTAGGCGCGAAAAGTCACAAAAAAAACTATTTTTTTCCAGATGACTACCTAATCGCATCGAATCGCAGCAAATTCTCCACATTTGACATGGACAATGACGGAGCACCACAGAATTGTGCCAAATACTTCCACAGCGCCTGGTGGTATCATACTTATGGCGCAAAGTTAGTTGCTTCATAAAGTATTAACATCCTCCAAAATCCTATCCGTTATATTGGTACATGATCGATCAGAACCCAGCACGTTTGGTCGTGGCAATAACGTACAGTAACAGCAGTGAGCTTTCCCATTCCGGCCTGTTTTTATAGAAGGGCGGGGTGCCAGGCCTCGTCGGTGCACAACACCTCTGGCCAAATTGACCTCCAAAAAGGCCCTCGAGCAGATCTTATTGCTCGAGTAACACATCATCGCTGCGCACAAAAGTGCAAACAAGTTTCATTCATCACTCCAGCAGCTCGGTTGCCTTGCCAATTTCTCCTGTATTCACAGACGGGCGGTGCACCTAGTCATCGTCAGTACGAACACATCTGATGGTGCCACATGCATAAAGCAGGACACTATAAAGTGAGTAAACTGTATATCACAACCGCAACAATCTAGTCCTTCACATTCCAGCTGCGGTTCGCAATCCAATCTATTCGGCTACTATTTCCTCGGTCGCAAAGAACTACCGCATTTTGCCGGTCCTGGTCTCAGCTGGAAACCGGTGCCCGGCCCGGGCGGACCCGCCATCAAAGCTGTGACATTTAAAATCAGACCGCAAGGGTATCTAGGGGGGTCGAAACTGGAAGGACTACAAAGCGGCAGACGCGGCAGGAGAGATAGCGATTTTGTGGTCACGAAGAAATCGTGAGAATCGTGTGTGTGAGTGTGACCTCAATCTCAAGATAAATTCGGGCGGTGAAAATGAACAAACCGTTACTGCAAAAACATTGCCGACATCAAACTTAGTGATAGGATCAGGTCTTGCTTGGTTGGTGACCTAATCTCGTGACCTTTTCTGTACCAAATGTGAAACTTTTACGCTCGAAATTAGTGGCAAAAGTGAATTCAGGACCAGCGCAGGTTCCATCTTATCCGATCACTAAGTTCCACAGGACTTTGTGTGTTCACAATTCACTCGTGCGCTCGTTTTTTTTCGATTTGCACTCCATTTTGTGTCGTAAGTTACATTGTTCAACGCTAACCCTGTTCGCTAGACCTATTCATAAATAAAAAGGAGGAAAACAAAACACCAAAAAGAGAAATACAGAAAAGAGAAAACGCAGTGGTGTCGTTTGGGGCGGGGGTGGGAGGGGTTCCACCTGCCGGGTATCCTGGTATTGATATCATAAATTTTTAGCCGGGTATCCTGGTATCCTGACTTTTTTGGCCCAGGGTATCTGAACCCTAAAAACTCAAGAAATTTGCAAAAATTAACAATTTTTTACAATATTTGCTAAAAAAAATCGCGCGCTGACGCAAGCACCACCTCCAAAATGTCGTTCCTTGACCGTCTGAAAAGCATTTTTCTACAAATCGCCTTGCAAATAGGCACACTTTTCAGGTGTTTTCAGATTTCATGGGGTAGACCTTTTTGGGGCCAACCCCCTCCCCCCTAGCCGGGTATCCTGATATCTGGTATCCTGAATTTTCGGTCAGCAGTAGGGTTAGAGGTCGGGGGGGGGGGGGTACCCGACACCCGACATCTGGGGGTACCCGACACCTACACTTTTTTGGCACCCGACACCCGACATCTCTCTAACCCTAGTCAGCAGGGGTGTCCTGGTATCCTGACTTTTTGTTTTCCCAACGACATCACTGGAAAACAGCCGCACTCACGATCGCACACAATCGCGTCGAATCGCAAATTTGATCGCCACAATCCTGATCGACTAGAATCAGCTATGACAATCGACAGCAATCGATTCGATAATCCGTATTGATCGAAATTTGCTGCTATCGTCTCGCGGTCGGTCAGGTAGCGCTGGGACACTCGCGATGAGCGACCTGAATTGTAGTTTGTCCTATCCTTATTAGTGAATGATTGATTGATAATGTTTTTAACACAATTAGCACCAGCCATTCCTGGGGAAGGGGGTCTCCCTACCTTAGGTACCCGATCAAGGTACACATTAATGCACTATTTTCCCTTCCGGGTACATGAATTTCTTCATTTTTTTGGCCGAAATAGACATTTCTGGGCCTAAATGGGCATTTTTAGGCATAAAATGGTTGATTTTTTAGGTCAATGTTGTCAAAAATCGCCAAAACATCCTTTTTATGGAGAATCTTTTTCCAAAAATAGGTCAATCTCAAAAAATCAATTTTTCCTGAACTTAGGTCTACCCCGCCTGCTCCCCCCGGGGGTGCAAAAAAGAAGGGAGGAACTACACTAATTGTCCCGCCGGACCAGGAACTACACTGAGTGGCTCCAACAATTACTACACTTTAAAGCAGGGTACAGTGTAACCAAAATAAAACAGGCCAAAGAATACCGAACATTTCACGGGCGATTGCCAACAACAAACTGAATATAAAACTAACTTACCGATCCCATGCGCCACACTGTAGTTGATCTCGGTGCCAACACACAAACCGCCGAAGTGGGCCGCCGCCAGTAGAATGCCGCCTGGAATATGAAAACAGTCGATTGATCTTGAAAAGCAAACTCATTAAAACTCAGTAAAATTTCAGTCAAACAGATTCACTGGTACGCGTTTTGCTGGCGTACCGGGTCGGGGTCCGTTTCGACATTCACTTGCAACAAATTTTTTTCCACATTACACGATATTATGAAGCAGCAGTCAGCCACCGGCGCACTGGCTATATAGCACATACGCGTGTTATGCATAGACACACATTACCAGCTAGCTGAGAAGTTTCGCAAATGGATCTATTGAATATCATCATAAGACACAATTTTGGAGTCAAAACCGACTCATATCTGGATTATACTTACGGGCCGGAAAAAACCGTTTTTTTCTGGAAAAAAACCGAAAAAAACGTTTTTTCCCAAGGGCAGGAAAAATACATTTTTTATTTTTCCGGAAATTTTTCCAAGTGGCAACTTTTGAAAAAACGATTTTTTTTCAAAAATTTCCGAGATATTTTCAAGGGTTGCGATAGGATGTTGTCAAAACCAATGTAAATCGGTGCTAAACAGTTCAAAATGAGCACTTTTAATCTCGAAGTGCATTTTTAGCCTGTTTCAGGCCATTTCCCGACAAAATTTTGGTTTTTTTTTGAAAAACACGATTTTTTCAAAAATATATTTTGCGGAAAAATATGCAAGTATAATCTGGATGTCAGCAAAGTGCATGCCGGACACTTATTTGATCATTCTGTCAAAAAAACAAGCCCAACCACAACCAACCAGTGCCCACAAACGGATCCAGCACCAATGAGCCGGGGCCAACATTGGCCAAATTAGCCTGAATCAAGGCCAATCGCGGGTCAAGTGTTGTGTTGCCGATGTAACAGCGTTTCTTGATGTTGTACCGATCAGCGAGTGAGGTTTGACCGGCACCAATCTGGAATTAACAAACCAAAAACAGACTTTTTTGTCTCACTTCGGGCGAGATGATACTTCGCAACCGGTCCCCGGTTTGCTTTGGTAACGTGAACTTCTGCGCTAACAGTATTTTTCTTTTACCAATGACGGTAATTTTGACCCGCGTAACAGTTGTTCCCGGGCAGCTAATCAAAAGAAAAATCGAACTGTAAAATATCGCGTGCGGTGTAACCAGAGAGACCTGATCGACCATCACGACACAATTAAAATTGCGCTATTTGTTTTTTTTGTCATTTGGGCTGCAGTGCATCATCTGTAACGATGATAGATAGAACTTCGAAGGAAACAGCAGCGAAAGTTTTTCTGCCGATGTTGTCAGGTTTGGGTGCCATGGTATTATTTGATTGTTATCTGCGATTGTAAAATCGTGGAACCATTGATATTAATTCCTGCAACTCTCTGTGCGGCTAGTCTATTGCGAGTGAAACATAAGCGAGCCAGCCATCTGAAACCTAATGAAAAACACCACGTTTTGGCGCAACACATTTCAGTCGAAGCTGTCAATAATCACCAAATACCAACCCAACGTGCGAAATATACATATCCAAGATCGGCTGACGTTTGCTGATGCGTGGGTGATGTTTCATAAAGCTCGATAAGATGCAATTCATGAGAGGGATTCCTGAGATCAATTTGACCGTCGCTGATTGGGAGGTATGCGAGTTCCTGTAATTAAGAAATCTACCAGTTACTGTTTTTCGTTCGCATCAAATTCCACGAACTTTGTGCTGTAGCAAATTTCAAACTTTGTAATCAGATCGGGTCTGACTTTTTTATGAATTGACGCGACTTGAATAAAGAGTAATAAATTATGATTTACTGGATCACCAAGTTTCGTGAGGCTCATTGTTTTGTTTTTCCACGAAAAAAATCAATAAGACAAGAGACATACGCACATCAATTTTCGCCATCACATAATCCTGGCTGATTTTCTTGTTGACCGCTTTCACTCGCAGACAGTACGTGCTGTGCTCGTTGAAAACGTCCTACAATTAAAACTGTACATCTTTTTTGCTTAATTTTATTCTTAAAAAACACACAGCCAACCTTTCTCCCACTCCACACGCGTTTAGTCGTGTCATGCAACACCTCGTAATTGTCTCCTTCTGCAATGATCTCATAAGCGTGTTTCACAAGCACACACCGAGCCAGCATTGCACGCACGATAGCATCGTCGCTCAGTTCGAACACCAGTGTGGGCCACTGAAAAATAATCACGTGTACGCAGTTGCAGCCCCTCGATAGTGATCATGTTTGTAATGAAAGCCTATTTATTATTATTATAGTGAATTGTTCGGTCGGTCCTACATCTGTAGTTTGTCTTAATCAGTGACCGACATTTTTCTTGCTACTTGCTACTCTACAGCTACTGTCACGTTTCTGGCTATTGAAATAGTGAACATTCTCAACGTCCACAGCGACCGAACATGACACACTCACAGCTTTATCGCCATGACTGGTGCACTTGAAAGTAGTGGTTTATCTTTTTGCGGATCTTTTGGGACTTTTTCGCCCATGATGGAATGCGATGCAATTGCTGATCATGACAATGCGTGGCCTAGTCATTTGATAGTGTAGCATCAGCCAACCGGTATTGTGCTATTTCGCTACAATAGCAAAAGCGCCACTCAAATCAGCGCGCAAACAAATCCTGCCGAGTTGACAAAAACGGTGTCAACAGCAGTGCGGCGCAAAATAGCGTCCGGAAATATTGACAAACTTCACTACTGTGAAGGGCAACCGATTTTTAAAAAGAGAAATTGGGGATCGATAACTGACATTCGGCACACAGTCTGAAGCTTGGGAATTCAGATTCTCTCGAGAAAAGAACTTCACCCACCTTCGAGCTGACCGCGAGTTCCACGGAAGAAAGACGAACGCCCAATTGCTCCAACACCGCTGCGAATTCCTGAAAAAAAAACGGAAAAAAGTTGTTTTTTTCTCAATAAACTATTCGGAAAAAATGGAAACCTCGATAACTCTAACCGCGAGCCGAAAGGTGTCGTGCAGTTGGGCAAAAACAACCAGATACCTTCGTTGTGGTGTCATACCGGCTTGAAGGCATCCACGGAATACCTGAAGATCGGATTAAAAAAACAATTGTAAATTTATTCAGAAATAAAGTTTCGGCCATTTACAGATGTAAACAACCAGCATAAGTTTGGTTGGTGTTTGTAACAACAACATAATTATTCTTGGTCAAATAGTCCGGACCGCCCAATTTTTAAAAAACCTGACCAATTTTATTCACAAATTTCCAGAAATCCAGATTTGAACGAAACAAACGAGCCATATACAGTACAATATTACACAAAATTCAGCACCAAATCACAACGTAGTGGCACCGATGTCCACAATGAATCCGAGTTTCTTCCTGACTGCAGGGTCATCAAACGATGCCAGTTCCTCCTTGATTAATCTCATTTCCGTATTCGGCACATAGCGCTCGTCGTCCTCCGTCGAAGAGAATTCTGGAAAATAGAAATCAAGGTTTCTGTTCTCAAACAATGTCAAATTGACAACATGTGACGGACCGCTGACAGCAGGATTCTTTTTGCCACTAATAGTGGCTCATTGGGCCACTAAAAATTTTGAATGAGCCCCAATATTTTGGCAAGGGAGCCACCAACGAGCCACTAGAATTTCAGGGAGCCAGTATCAAAGCAAGAATGAGTCATTAGATTTTTTTGGCAAACGAGCCACCAATTTTGAAAACACCCTGCCTGAGCCTGACAGGCATCAAAACTTGTCAAATCGTCCTCGAAGCCACTAACGCCCCAGGCACTTAGGCCGCATTCACAATGCAAGCGCGTTAGCGTGATAGCGCGTTAGCGTGCGCGCGCGCACGCTTTTGCATTCACAATGGAAAAAGCTGATTAGCGCGTTAGCGTGCGAGCAAGTTTTCTCGCACGCTAACGCGCAGATGCGCAACGCGCTTTTGCATTCACAATGCAAAGCTGATTAGCGCGTTGGCGCGTTAGCGTGCACGCTAACGCGCTTTTCACGATTAGGACTGGTTCTAATTTTTTTTGCGCGTTAGCACTGGACGCGCGTGTTCTAAAGTTTATAATTCAATTTGAAAACATTATCAGACCACGAAAAATGTGAAAACATAGGAAATAAAGCCTGCTACGTTCACTGAGAATATTTTTGTTCCATTTTGATGCTCAGAAGTATATCTTTTTGCGCTATCAATCGATTGAGGCAAACAGTTTCGGCTGCTGTTATATTAGCTGCAAGCAAACGTTGCGCAGAACGTTGTTCATCTGCTTATGTGTTGTGTATCCTCTTTGGTGGTGTAATTGTGATGCGTGACACGACAAGGAGACTATAATATTGCACGCATGGATTGTTCATGTCGCGACTAGCTAGATTTTCCATTTGAGGAAAATGTTCCTTTAAAATCAAAATAAGTTTGAATCAATCTTGAAAGCGATTGGTTGCCGTTTTCAAAACAAAGAAATGAAAAAATTCGGCATTTGCTAACACCCAGACCAACGGGCATTGTGAATGCAAACGCGTTTTGCTGATTAGCGCGTTAGCGCATTAGCGTGTCACTGATAAGCGCGCACGCTAACGCGCTTTTTAAATTTTCCATTGTGAATGCAAAAGCGTGCGGAAAAAGCGTGCACGCTAATCAGCAACACGCTAACGCGCAAACGCGCTAACGCGCTGCATGCGGCCTAAAAGTGGTACTAGGCATCCAATGAACAAAACTTTTACGCTGGTCAAATGTGTTGCGTTGCTGGTCAATCTCGAGAATATCCGTACTACAAAAAAAGTAATGTGAAAAAAAGAAGCAATATCCGTCAGATTGAGATGTGGAAATTCACATTTTCCAGACAGAGTTCAGAGCACAGTCTTGCACTTAATCTTACTCGCGAAAAGAAACGACAGTTGTGTCACACAAAAAGTGATATCGAACCAAGAACACAAACACCATTACATTACCTTTGAGGGTGACATCAACACCTTCCGGCTGAATAGTGTGTATGATATCGAGCAGATTCGGCAGCATCACCGACGAGATTGTGGTGATTTGAAGCACGCGTTCGTAGCGCATCAAATTGAATTCCGATTGGACGGCGGTCGAGTTACGTTTGAACACTTTGGTGCGCCAGGAACGAGCCGGGACGGCAAATCTGCACAGATCCATTTTGTTGAGAAATCAAAATTTTCCCATACCCAGCCCAATTATCGAGAAATTTTCCAAACATACCCCCAAAAATCAAAAATTTCCCATACCAGGGGGGTTTCTCCAAAAATTCAGAAATTTCCCACACCCGAGAGGGGGTTTCTGAAAAAAATGACCCCAAAACCATCTAAAAGTGCCAAAAATTGGTCTGAAAGTGCTTAAACAGGGTTTTCAAATTTTAACAGCAAAAGCGTACATCCGGGCTCTCAATAATAGTTTTGACCTAACAGACTATTTTTGGTCTAATATGACTATCTCGCGCAACTCAAATGTCAAAACAGCAATCGCTCATTTTTAGCGGGTATCTTTCAGCAACAAATGTTTCAGACAAAACACATAAGGAATCCTCAAACCTGAGAGCTAATTCTTGTTGCAGTTCGTTAAAAAAATAGCAAATACTAAAAACTTAAAGGGGCCGCGACATCATTATTTTTCACGACGCACCGCCTGATTATCCGGCCTTTCGAAATAAAATGTGACTATATACGATGAGTGATCACGAAAAACATCTTTCAAACAAAATGAAATGCGCTGTTATTAGCATGAAAATAACCCTTAAACATTTGAATTCAGGAACAAAAGTCAGTTTGCTTAGAGCTTGGCCGCTTGAAAATCAGGCATCGAGCTCACAATTTTGACTCGGTCTCAGGCAACGGCAAAACATTTGTTCCGGCAACCAGCTCCAAGCACCTGTCGACAGCAATTTCGTGGCAGCTGAAATGTTTCGCAAATATTACATAAGCGCCGAGTCCATATCATAATTTTTTGAGCTCAATGCCTAATCTATCAAAAGCGGCCGAGCGACTACAGCAAACTGACTTTTGTTCCTGAAGCAACTTTTCGGGGAGATTTACATTCGGAAAACAGTTTACGCGGTTCAATCGTTTGATCGTTGTTTTTGTAAGACATGTTCGTTGGACCTAACAGTCTTTCAATTTCTAGAAACATAAAGATGAGGCGGTGTACCGCTGAAAAAAATAGCAAATACTAAAAACTTAACCGAAAAGTTAATAGACCATGCATGACAAAATACAGGCAAAACATGATCGGAAGCAAAAAAACAACTAACGTGTCAATGACGGCAATATTGAGCGACTGTAATAGCTTGACCAAGTGGCCCTGGAAGTGCTGCAGCACCGGATAGTCATAGCCAGTAAGCGAGATGTTGATTTTGAAATTCAGCTCAGGATATAAACGCAGATCGGGCTGAAAAGGGAAAAAATTCAATAATATCGTTCGTTCCCAACAAACAGGCGAGCAAAAATGAGCGTCAATAAAGTTGTGGAGACCGCATCCGCCTTAATTGCATGACTTCTCTGCACTGACGACATTTCCAGACTCCATCGACAAGTAAAGTTATTCGCAGTCAGCAGTGTAGGCAGTGTAGTTCCTGGTCCGGAGGGGGAACAGGCGGTACCCCTTTTTTCGGAGGGAGAACAGACGTACCCACCTGGGGGAAGGGGGAGGACCCAAATTTGGAGAAAAGTCATTTCTTTTGAGGTCGAAAATTTGGCTCATTTTTGCCCCTTTTTGGGAAAAAATCTCAATAAAAAGGGTATTTTGTCGATTTTTGACGACATTGACCTAAAAATCAGTCATTTTATGCCTAAAAATGCCTATTTTAGGCCTAAATTTGCCTATTTTGGGGGAAAATTGGGGGAGCAGACGTACCCGGAGGGGGAACAGTGGGGCAGGCGTACCATGGAGGGGGAACAGACGTACCCGAGGGGGGAACCCACTCCCCCCAGAACTACACTGAGTGTAGGTAGTTCCTGGTCTGGCGAGGCGGTTATACTGTACCTACCCATTTTTTTCGGAGCGGCGGTTAATGTAGGGGGGTGGGAAGACCCAAATTCACGAAAAAGTCATTCTTTGGGATAGAAAGCTTGACCTATTTTTACCCCTTTTTGGAAACAAATTCTCCACAAAAAGGGTATTTTGACGACTTGTGGTTGCGGCGGTTAGTACTTTAGTGGTGGGAACCCCTTCCCCTCAGGAATTACACTGCCAGTCGGTCAGCTAGTAAACCCTGATCATCACGTGTCATCGTCAGCTCACCAGCAAATTTTCGAACATTCGAACGATTCGAAAAATCAATCGACGTCGATGAACAAGTTTGACATTATTTTTGTTTCAAACGCTGTGAAAAGTCACCAAAAACTAACAATATTCGGCTCATGAAACTCCCAGAATTGCGGCAGGTGCTCCGGCGCTTTCGCCATCGCCGCAGGCGACCACATGCATGTTTTTGCGAGTTCTTTGACAGAATTGACGGGCAACAATCGTTCAGCACCCCTGTCAACAAAACTGTCCGGTTCGGGGGTTATGGATGGTTGAAGATGTTCAGGCGTCTCGTAGTGAAACATCAGCCGATTCTCTTCAGTTGCACCGCCTGATGTTGGCGCTTTGGTTGCAGCGCTCGTGAAACGACGCGTTTGGGACGACCTGAAGCTGCAAATGGAAACAAGAAGTGAGTGGGATAATAATGGTGAGGCATCAAAGAAAATGAAAGCAGCAGGGTGCATCAGTGTATCATGGTCCGGCGGGGAAATTAAAATTAGTGTACCTCCCTACTTTTTCGGAGGGGAAATTAGTGTACCTCCCTGGCCGGGGGGGGGCGGGGGGGGGGGGGTCCCCCCAATGGTACCCTACCCGCCCCGGCCTGGTACGCTACCCCCCTACCCGCCCCGCTCTGGTACCCTACCCCCCTACCCGCCCCGCCCCCCTACCCGCGACGATTTTTACCCCCAAAATGCCCAATTTTCGGTCAAAAATGCCCAAATTTCGACCGAAAACCCTAAAAAGTGCAAAAAATCTCGCGCTGCGCGCGATATATGCACTTTTCAGTACATAAAAACAGGCACCCGAAAAAACTTGTGTTGTACCCTACCCGCCCCGAAAAATCTTCCCCCCCCCCCCCCAAACCCAATTCCCGCCCCCCCCAAAACCCCCGGGACACTACCCCCCTACCCGCCCCGATTTTTTCCACCTATGTACCCTACCCGCCCCGCCAAAGTAGCCACAGCACTGCTCCCTGGGGGAAGGGGGCAGACCCAAATTCAGGAAAAAGTCACTTTTTGAGGCAGAAAATTTGACCTATTTTTTGCCTCTTTTTGGAAAAAATCTTCAAAAAAGGGTATTTTGGCGACTTTTGACAACAATGACCGAAAAATCACACATTTTAGGCCTAAAAATGCCTATTTTAGGCAAAAATTGGGGGCAAGTTAGTGTGCCCTTGAGGGGAAGTTAGTAGTGATAGTGTCAGTGTAGTTCCTGGGGGGGAGGGGGGTCCCCCTCGGGTACGCTATCTCCTCCTCAGGTGGTACACTATCCCCCTATCTCCCCCTCCGGGTACACTATCTCCCCCAATTTTTGCCTAAAATAGGCATTTTTAGGCCTAAAATGGGCATTTTTATACCAAAAATGTGTGATTTTTAGGTCAATGTTCTCAAAAGTCGCCAAAATACCCTTTTTATGAAGAATTTTTTCCAAAAAGGGGCAAAAATAGGTCAAATTTTCTACCTCAAAAAGTGACTTTTTCCCGAATTTGGGTCTTCCCCCCCCCTCGGGGGTACACTATCTCCCCCTCCGAAAAAAAACGGAGGGTCCGCTTATGGGTGGGCACAATACCCAATACCCAATACCAATACCAGTGTTTGGTATTGGTATTGGGTCTAATTTTGGTATTGGGAATTGGGTATTGGTATTGAAGCTGGCCTGGTATTGGTATTGGTATTGGGTTTGCCCAGGTATTGGGTCAAAACCAATACCCAATACTAATCCAGAAAAACCCAATACCTGACTCAAAACCCAATACCAAACCAATACCAACCAAATACCAGACCAAAAACCCAATACCAAACCAATACAAAGACCAATACCCAATACCAATACCAACCCAATACCCAATACTCAATACCAATACCAACCCAATACCAAACCCAATACCAGGCACTTCAGTAGTATTGATTTGGTATCGGGTATTGGCAGTGTTGGAGGTGGGGGGGGGGTTTGGGGGGGGTAGCCCCCCCCCAGTACAGTAGGTATCCCCCCCTCGCCTGGTACAGTAGGTATCCCCCCCGATGTTTGGCATGGTACAGTAGGTATCCCCCCCCGATTTTCACCCCGGTACAGTAGGTATCCCCCCCCGATTTTGCCCCAAAAGTGCCAATTTTTGACCAAAATGGCCAAAATTAGTGTAAAATCAGTGGTTTTCACCTCTAATTACCCAAAATTCGCGCGCTACGCGCGCAAATACTACGTTTTCACACGATTCCACACATAATAAACACATAAAAAATTTTCACCCCAAAACCTAACCCCCCCCCCAACCCCCCCCCCTAGGTACATAACCCCCCCCAGGCCATCGGCTCTGGTACAGTAGGTATCCCCCCCTCTCCGAGCGCGGTACAGTAGGTATCCCCCCCTCCAGAGTACCTCCAACACTGGTATTGGGTCTCACCCGGTATTGGTATTGGGTATTGGTATTGGGTCACCAATTTGGTATTGGTATTGGGTTTGGGTATTGGGTATTGGTACAGGGCCGGTATTGGTATTGGGTATTGGTATTGGGTGTCAAAAGTGGTATTGTGCCCAGGCCTAGGTCCGCTATCTCCCCCTCCGGACCAGGAACTACACTGGATATGGATAGTGTACTAGAGTGCCTTGGCCGGGGAAATTAGTGCACCTCAGGGGGGACCCCTCCTCCCAGGAACTACACTGGAGTGCATCATTCGCACGCATCACAGATCACACACACACACACGGGGGGTGATGGAATCGT
This sequence comes from Rhynchonema sp. JSB1_4, assembly GCA_030248065.1. Lineage (NCBI taxonomy): Eukaryota > Metazoa > Nematoda > Chromadorea > Monhysterida > Xyalidae > Rhynchonema > Rhynchonema sp. JSB1_4. The sequence goes on from JASAMV010004951.1 coordinate 66,816, forward strand.
GGGCGTCAAGTTGCACGGCACTCCCGGAATATACGGGACCTAGCCAGAAAACTTCTGAATCGGCACTGAAATGCGATAAATCCTTTCCTGTGGTTTTCGGAGGCGCTGAAAACGATTATGGAAACCATTTTTACATCGCAGCTAAGCCTAACACCTAAAAACCTGACTGAACCTGAATAAGCCTGACAAGCTGCTTGGAGCACTTGTCCACCCGTTTGTGCCTTATCCCCAGGCTTATGTTTAGCATTAGGCTTAGGCTTAGGCACCAGCCAGGAAGACCTGTCCATACAAAGCATAAAATCCAAAACAAGTTCAGCTTTAACACTTCTAGGTGGTTGTCCACGGTGGGATTCGAAAACCCGTCTAAGCATCACCGCCAACCGATATTTTGGCAATTATTTGGGACAAAATGACACAAGGCTTGCAGATCTAATGGTGTTAAAATACTTTCCGTCGTTTTCAGCATCCATGAAAACCCCAGGAAAAGTTTTATGTCCTTTCAGAGCCCTTTGGTCTATTTTGGTCAGGTCCCGTATATTCCGGGAGTGCCAAGTTGCACTATGCAAACTCAACAAAGAGTTTTTAATGCTCAGTGTGAGGTGAGTGCGACTGTGATATAAATTGTTGAAACAAACCACAACCACATTGACATAGTCAACGCTTGACTAAAGTTGTTCTCAACAGTGTAGTACTTGGTCAGGGTGTTGACGATAGATAGATTGGGACCCGAAATGTGTTGACGATAGATAGATGACCCAAGTCCGAAATCTGGGGGGGGGGTCGACCCAAACTTGTTGACGATAGATAGATGGTGGGGGGGGGGTCGCCAAAAATCAAGGTATAGTATAGTGCATTAAGTAGGTAATAACGTGTAAATATTAATGAAAATGTGTATAGATGTACTAAATCCGCGCGTAGCGCGCGATTTTTGCCTATTTGTGGTGAAAAATACCGATTTTGGGCCATTTTGAGGCAAAAATGTCAATTTTGGGTTCGAAATGTGTTGACGATAGATAGATTGTTCCCAAAATTTGTTGACGATAGATAGATTTGCCCATATGTGTTGACGATAGATAGATGAAATCAAAAAGTGTTGACGATAGATAGATGAATTTGGGGGGGGGGGACCCCCCCCCCCCCCCCCCCCCCCCAAGTACTACCCTGGTTCTCAAGCAATTTTTGCCCCCACCCAACCCCCGCTGGTCCAAAATGGTAAAATTTCTAAGAAAAAACCAGGTGAGGGTTTGGCCTTGCACAGAATCGAACGAACGACGAAGATGTGCAACAGCATAGCAGATCTGATCTTAGCAAAATTTAGAAAAGCAAAGCCACGCACCCGATTGCCCTCGTCCGAGTAGAAGTTTTCCAGGATTGCAGCTTGTTCGAAACTGCACCAATTTGACTGGATTTCTCGTACATCGTTCGGGTTCGCGCAGCGAACATTGTGCCAGCACGGTTCTAGAATGTGCTAGTAAGATTTATCAACTTTTTGCAACAACCAAAAAAGCATTGAAGGTGCCTCTTGCCTTTTTATTTTTATTATTTTTCTTTTCGCAAATTTTTTTGAATACCACGGGCGTGCGATCTCTTTTTTTCATTTTCCGGTTCGTTTTGACTGTGGTTTGGAACATTCGAACCAGGGTTGGATTAAAAAAAAAAAGTAAAAATTTTTTTGTAAAAAAAAAATTTTTTTTTTTAAAAAAAAAAAGTTGGCCACTTTTTTATTTTAAAATTTTAAAAAGTAAGTCCACTTTTTTTTATTATTTTCCCCTTTTTTCGTTATTTTCTCACTTTTTTAAGGTAAAAATGTATGTTTTCATGCGTTTTATTGCTCATCATTCTCAAAAAATCGCCTGCGGCGCTTATATTTCAGTTTAAAATGGCGTTGTAATGGACTCAGACAGTTCCTAGACATCCCAACAATCGCTGCACGTATAATATAGGACACCCCATACCGTATACTGTGCAGTTATTGAGCTATCGACGTAAGCTATCGACAGACTCCACGTTGCTCGCCTATTTGCAGTTGTGTGGATTTGTCATTTGTTGCTTTTGTCACACAACATGAGTGTGGTGTAGCTCTTTATCTCTCTTCAAATTTATCCCCAAATTCACAAACAGAAGGTTGGTCTTCCTTTTGTCATATATGTATGCCCACAGAGTTACCTTCGGGCGGGTTCTCAAAGTTGTGACCAAATGGGCTATCTCGTAGGTGATCGACATAAACATGCAAGTCAGTGGAGAAGTTCTCTTTAGTGTCCCTCAAAACATACCTAAGTAACATGATTTCAGAAATTTCATTTTTCTAGAAACCAATTTTTTGGGGGTCCGGAATAAAAAAAAAGTGATTTTTAAAAAAAAAATTTTAAAAAGTTTTTTTTTTTAAAAAAAAAAAGTTCGATAATAAAAAAATTTTTTAATCCAACCCTGATTCGAACAGTCAGTGAGCCATGGATAGTAAGTAACACAAGGCAGAAATATGCCCTAAGGGCATAAAAGAGGGCATGCAACATGATGAAACTGCATAAAAGTTCAATACCAGAAAAGTTTGGGTCTCGAATTCCACACTGTAGTCGACGAGCATCGTTATTCAGCATATTGGAAACACGCAAATCAAGTGGTTCGCACCTGTGCTTCCACTATGCTGAATAACGACGCTCTTCTCTAAAATTTTCAAAAAGCGCACTGTCGCTTTAGCACTATAGTGCTATAGTCTTTCCGTTTTATAACAGTCCTGAGGCGGTATACAGAAAATGTTTCAACGCCTTGAAAATAGCAGTCATCGTCGTGGATGATAACCAACAGGTCGACAACGTGGCTCGAAACATGCGTGTGGCTTGATGGCTGCTGTTGCGATGAAACATTTGCTGTATACTTTCTTTGGACCGAGAATAAAATGAAAGACTATAGCTCCGATAAAACAAAATTCTGATTTTTTGATTATGTATGTGAATTGGTAAAGGCAGTCTACGGGAGGTTGTCACTCAGCCCCCGAATACCGTAACCCACCGCAAGCGAGATCGTTGCGAGACCCATGCTGATCGCTGCTTATCTACACGTGCATTAGCGACAGCAAGCTGGAAACTGTCATCATGCGCGTCGATCACCAAAACTTGGAAATGTTGGTTGGTGTTGGCGCTAACACGCAAAACATAGATAAAAACCAAAATGGTCTCGACACGATCCTTGCAGATCAAAATTACGGTGGGTTCCGGTATTCGGGGGCTGAGTGACAACCTCCCGTAGACTGCCTTTAAATCAATCAATAACAAGGGCCAGTTTGACTTTTATCCACCACCACGGTTATATTATAACTCTGTTAGATAAAGTTTTGTGATGATTGAGCTGTAATGCTGTGCACTTGTACTGTGTTGTTATCGTCTGATCAAGCCTCTATTTTCAGATTGTTGATTTCCGGTTTATTTATTTAATTTATGCTCTGATGTTTGGCTGTGATGACTTCTGTTCGGTTAGGTTTACATTCAAACGGCGTCGCTTTGTGATTCCTCGAATGCAAGCGCAGCTGCGTCTGCAACAGGGAAGTCATCGAATAGTTTCCAAACAGTGAGTCCAATTTTCCACTCCTTTTTTCATTACTTATTCAGAATGAAAAAAAGTGTTCATTTGCTTCAATTGACCACATCACAAATCCAGTGATCAACTTCCGAATCTGTTTCATGTCTTATTCTTTGATCAACCCTGCACTGCACAGTGTTCAATAATTTTACTGTCTTCACTCGTGCACGCCAGTTCTGCATCACCGACTAGTTCTCATTGCAGTTTAAACAGAACGAGCACGATCCCAAACCAAAAACGGAGAGCGCCACACAGGCAGCAACGTTGCTTGTCACTTTCTCAAAAAAGCGCAGTTTAACACAGGCCCACATCACGGGCAAAGCAGCACTGGTTCTTTCACAAAATTGATGTGCACAGATACAGGACATTGTGCGATCATCCCCTCATCTGGAAAAACCCCACACACACTTATTGTCAAGTTCAGACTGATCTTTCTACTGTGGGTCGGGTCCCAGTTGACCGGGCACCAATACCTGGGCGCATTTGTTGGAGAATGTACATACCTAATACACTGCTATTCGATCATCATCACCAGAAGGAATTTGATACCCGAAGTAGGCCGCCTCACAAGCAAGCGCGAGCGAGCGCAGCGGCGAGACGAAAAAAGCAAGCCAGCCAGCCAGCAACCCAGACGCCCCCCCCCCAAAAAACAAAAGAAACCCCAAGCACAAAAAAAAAAAAAAAAACCACAACCCCAAAAAAAAAACCACAACCCAACCTTACCGCCAGATAGTTGTGTCGGTTCAGGGGGTGGTGGTTGGTATTCGTGTTCAGATGTTTTTGGCTCCCACTCGCTCAGTGATGTTTTATGACTCGATTGCGATGCGGTGGATGGATTGGATTGCGTGGATTTCGTCTGAAATTTCTTTACCAATATATTTTTTATTGAGGTATACGGTTTAATAAATGATCAATGCCCTTTTTGCTGCGGACGCAGGGTTTAAATTTGGTGCAGGAACCGACAACGCGCGCCGCTGTTTATATGCGGGAATATTTTGTTAGTCTTTTTGAGGAAATGAATTCGACTGCAGCGTAATATGCCCATGTATGAGGACAGCGAACAGTTTTGGTATGCTCGTCTTGAAATAAATCATTCCATAAAATCAACCTAAGCATCAAACATTGCCAAGTCGGTGCCCAGATTGCAAGTGCGACCTTACATACCAATACCAGCAAAGTGCCTAACACGCAACGTAATTGATAGTAAATATACCAACCGATTTAGGATCGTCGTTTTTCTTGCTACTGCCCGGTTGTTTCTGTTTGGCTCGGCGTTTCTTAATTTGCAGCACCGCAGCTACGACTACAGTAAGCAGAATGGCAACGGCTGCGACCGCCGAGACAACCAGCAGGACCCAACTTGGCACGGTATTCGGGTTGTCATCGGTTGATTGCGAGTCTGGTGAAAGAGGTCAAGGTGGAAATTATTTTTGGCCGGATATTGTGACAATCTTGCTGAACCATATCTGTGCCCTCTTTATGCCAGTCTGACTTCGTTATGAGCACATTTCGGAATTTATTAATGACATCATAGCTTCGACCACAACACAGCCTCTGCTTTGCCCACCTTGAATTTGTGTTCGCTCATTTGGGACTGTCTCAGAAGGTTCGGTTGTATTCACTGTAATTGGAGCTGTAAACCGTGAATGGTAAATATGTCAATGTAGATAACAACAGCATTATGGTTGGTTATTCTTCAAGGGTAATGACTATACGGCTGTGGTTTCGCTATGTTTGTTCAGAGATGTCGCCGAAGCGCGCCGAAGCATAACGGCAAACTCAATCGAATATCCGCAAGAAGCCAGAGAACCCCGCGACGGACAAAAAGTCACGGTCCCAGTCGTTGCCCCCGAATTGGCGAATGGTAAAAATTAGAACGCAGGTATGTATTGGTCGCACAATGACTAATAGAGAATTTATCCAAAAGTCAAAGGATGGACCCTGATTCAGGAACTGCCACGGTCAGCCACTGTTAACCACTGTTACTTGTATTTCTCACGAAACATTTTCCCATGAAAATAACCAGTAAAACAACCGCGTTGCTGTCAGCTGGTGGTTGTTCTACTGGTTTATATTTTCAGATGAAAATGTTTTGTCGGACATACAAGTAGCTTAGTAGTTAAACAGTAGTTGAGCGTGGCTGAGCCTGAATCAGGGTCCATCCTTTGAATTTTGGATAAATTCTCCATTAGTCATTGTGCGACCAATATCAATCAATAACTTGTTATGGTCACGTTGAGTGTGGATTCGTCTGTTGTGTTTTCCGTTCGTTTAGGGATGGGCTTTGGTGTCACATTGATTGAGCCGCCGACACGATCAATTACTGGTCTTTTGTCTTTTGCAAGGTCGCGGTCGAACCAGCTGTAATGTCGAATATACGGTAAATTCACGGGTTTGGACTTCGATTGTTTAGTCTATTTGTGGGATCATGCGATTCCTAACGACAAAACCAGAGGTATTCGAGAGATGGCTCATGGTTATGATCACATTATTGAACTTTACTAACGTTTTACGACACCCTGTATTGGTCCACGAATGCAACATCACACAGTTATGTACGTAACTGCAGATGTCTGGTTTTTGCGTGGCATCAATACCGTCCTTTTCAAACCGGCTTCCGTTTCTCACATATGCAGGTCTCGCCTTGGGTACAGTGGTCAATAAAAAAAATTTTTATTCGAACCCCATTTAAAAAAAAAATTTTTTTAGTTAAAATTTTTTTTATTCCAGCCAAAATCTACCCAACACGATGAAAAATGAGCGCTCAAGTACAAAATAGGGGTATTTTTGTTACATAATGTGTTCTAAGTGCATATAAAGCACAGGTGATACGAAAACCATGCCATCCAATGGTCGATAAGTACCAACCATATTCAGGTACACACCCGTACCCTTCCCCAGGTGGTGCGGGTGTGATGGTATGGCTTTCTGATATTCGGGATGGGAATTTTGGGTGAAATTATGACGTCTAGGTACACGACCAATGCAAATAAGTTGCACATAGTGTGAAACTAGAGTGAATACAAGATAGAATCACTCCTTTCGGGTCTGGGGCATGGATAAATAAATGCCCACCCAGTCACATGTACGTGTGTAGTCATATGAGAGGCCCTGTGAGTGTGCGCACTATGGCCACAAAACAACGATTATGGCACCCAATACACCCATGGTAGGGTTAGGTGATGTCAACAGTAGCAATTTTTATGTAAAAAATAGCACTTTTAGAGCAAAAAAAATCGAGAAATATTCGAATTTTGAAATAGTAAAAAAAAATTTTTTTTTAAACTTTTGAAACGATTTTTTTTAACCACTGCTTGGGCATACGATCACAAAAACAAATCAAATTCTTACCAAGCACTTTTATTTTCGCATTTGAAAGTGGTAGCAACTCCTTCTGCCGTTACTTCGATGTGGTCAAGCATCCATGCTGTAAACAAGTAAACGTTTATGTTTACATCAATAAACATTCGAAAAAAGTTTGCAACCACAACAAAAAAAGACCAACGATCTTGAAACTTCGTTCCATTGAAACTGCGCATCTCGATGTCGAGTGTTTTTGGTTTTGCCACACGATCGGCGAGAATGTTTTCGAAAACGTCCGTTTGATTGGCCCGTTGGAACGGATTGGCCGATTTTGAGTTGGTTTTGTTGAGAATTATGCGAACGTGGTGGCTGCTCGCTGAAACGGACAGTGGACAGCACACTTCCTGCACACCAACACAGTGTTGGGGCGGGGCGCAATCTTTACTGAAATTGGTGAGCGCGTGAAAAAGTCGAAAAGACGCGAAGCTTTGCGGTGTATAAAATATGCAGTTAGGTATAGCGTTGTGCTGGCACGATCGAATATCAAACTTGGTGATCGGATCGGATCGGTCCTGCCTTCGTCACGCGATATTTTTGAATTACAGTAGGGATATTAAGAAATTTAGTGATGCCACTGATTTCAACCATCGTAAACCTGTTCCTCAACCCAAACTGAATATCTTTTAAGCTAGACGAAATTCGCACAGAGCTCCAGTAAATTTTTCTTAACATCTTTACGCAATAAACATGCGCGACCAAGGCAAGTCCGATCCGATCACCAAGTTTGATATGGCGCTCCTACTTTATGCCAAAATTGCACCCGGTATATGTACCAATGATCCGGGAATTGAGCGAGACTAGTTATAGATTCCGTGGTATCGGGAATCGTCAGGATAGACTTCAGTGGCGGATCTAGCTTTTGGCCAAGGCAGGGGCCAAATCCAAAAAGTCTTTTTTATCTAGTGATTGTTCCATTTTTGAAAAGTCATTTTAGTTTCATCTGGTGCTTGTTTCGAATTTCGCGCTTTTAACACCAAATATTTATAAAATACGGGAAAGCGCGCGAAGCGCGCGAAATTTTAGCACTTTTACGCGCGCGAAGCCAAATTTCATTGAAAATATGCGTGTATCTGGCGCGCGAAGCGCGCGATTTTTGGACTTTTGAAGTGTATTAGAGTGAAATCCTGCGATTTAAGGGTCCTTTTTTACTTCTTCCTTCCGAAACGGTGCCCCCCTTCAGGGGCCAAATGGACCAAAGGGGGGCATGGCTCCTGTGGCCCCCTGAATCCGCATGACAGACTTGCAATTCAGAGATTGATGGCAAATTAGGTGACGGAAACAAACATAATCGTGCAGTTTCAGTATTCACCACTGTCTATGATGTAAGGGCCTCACTAGGTACTGATGGTACTGTAGATTGTGCAACCAGGTGGGTTTCGAATGAACACAGCACAAAGGGTCAGGTAAAATTTATGCGGACTCGATTTCCCAACAACATGATTTTGAGTTTTGCCGATGTCCGCTGGTATTCCACGCATAACGTTGACTTGGCTCAATGGTCGCTCACCGTTCACCAGTAACAGTCGTATTTCTCCCAGATGTGTTTCGGCCCCAGGCCCATCCGCCGTTTTCACAACGATCCGGTAATTCGTTTTTTTACTGCCGACGCTCTCTTAAGTTGAAAAGAATTTGACATTCATTTCAATTTCAAAACAGAGAGTTGGATAAGAGACTTCGCTATTGGTAACTTGACGATTTGCTTGCCTGGATTTCTTTTTGTTGCTGTTGAAAATTGTGAGCTTTGAATAATTGCCAGCAACAGCAAGAGCCACGGCAGGTTTATGTGCAGCATCAAGTATGTATTGAAGGTTGGATGATGATTTCACCAGTGCAAATTTGTGCTTTTGTTTCTTGAATGAAAATTATCTGTGGAATGTTTCCCAAAAACGAGAGCTGTGAGCTAACTATTCATTCAGGGGGGGGGGCAAAAGCTTGTCTTTTTTGGTGAAGTTGTGTGTGGTCCAGGTGTGGTTTGCAAAGTGTGGTTTGGCTATAACCAACCACAGCCGTGTGGTGTTGATTGGTGCAGTGCATGTGGTTTAAAAAGAAAAAGTTGATCTTTCCTATTCCCCGACTCAGCCACCCGGTTGTGTGTCATTTCCACGGACACAAAAGGACATGATAACATACTGTACATGTACATAGGTAGAATGACGCGCGCAGCCCCCCACTGTTTCATTGTTTTTGGTTGGTTTATTGTCATTATACACGCACGGTACGAAGCCAAGTTTGCATTACCTGTGTATACACGTGGTTGTGGCGGGGAGCGCTGTTGCTATAGAACTCGCATAACTGATGCACCGTAGCATCATGCGGAAATTGTGGTCCCGTATAGCACCATGCACGGCCAATAGAAATTATCCAGTTGTTTGCTTTGCTACACTCCAACAAACCGCATTTGCCTTAGAGCAGTTCGATTACATACCTGGCTGTTTGTTCGGCTTATATTACAGTGGTCAACTCAATTGGTCAAATCACTTCGTCAAGTTAGTTTTTACTCGCAGAGTCGTCAATTCCCTTCGCGCTTACTCATTGGCTGCTGTGAGTTAATGAAGTGATTTGACCATTTTAGTTGACCGCTGTAATATTAGCCGTTGGGTTTGTTTTTTTTTTCATTTGTGTGGTTAAATTAGCAAGCTGGCTGATGCCACCAATTTGGCACCATAAAGACAACGTCGGATTATTGTCGTGGTGCTGTCGAGTTTTTTGCGATAGCTATAGTATCTGGATGGTATTACAAAATTATACCAGTTTTCCGTTTGGTCTGTTTTTAACGCTTTTTGCAGATTTTCAAAATGTTATACCAAAGCACAGCACCAGCTTAACCGCACTGCATTCTTCGCCTTTGCACATTGGCTCTGTCTGAACACACTGCAGGCATGCGGTATGCGCACATATTTCAAAAATCTTTATTGGGTTTTTGATCAAGTGTCCATTTGTTCTGGACATCAATGAGCGGCCCGCCTATGGTCTACCCTGGGGCCATCGAAAAACAATGGACAAAGGTTTTTACAAGTCAAAGATACGTATCGGCCACACACTCTGGCGCCAGCGCGGGAAGTCAAACAAACGTACATACTAAATCAAAAAACGCCTAGAAAGTGATACCATGCCCCGCGCGATTTTTTCCGGAATCAAAAGTGGCGAAAATCGGAAACAGAAAACAAAACGTCAAAATGGGCAGCGTTCCATCTCTTTGAATCATCTGGGTTGAAAGTTGGTGGGTACCCACCTTTTGTGCTTCACGCTCTTGACACTATAATGGGGCGGGGCCCGCCATCTTCGGTACCTGACAAGTTGATGTTGCAAGTTGGGGGTAAGCTGCAGGGATGGCGGCCAGCTACTGTGCATCAGTCACAAACACAGGTCAATTCACACACAGAGAAATTGTTGTTCTGTTCTGGTTTGGTTGATCGTTTTAAAATAATGATGTTTTTTCCAAAAAAAACCGGGAACAGCTATAGGTTCAGCGTACCCTCTATATAGTGACTTTCTTTACCGTGAAACCTTTATGGTGAATATAACTTTGAGGCTATCTTTAGCCCAAAATTGCACCGGTAACCCAATATTGTTCAAATGAAAACGATGTGCTGTACATGTGGCGCAGTGAATGACCAAAGTCACGGATCCTATTCCGATCGTGTCCACAATAAAGTGGGTAGACTGTACGTGTATCTGAAATCACGATGTAGAGGTTCACTGCAATGTGTCCTCTGAGGCCACATACAGTTTTGCTTGGCGTCATTGCACTGAAATGTTGGTGTGATGGTATGGTAGTGCACATGTGCGACCCGCTTCAAATAAGAAATGTTCGCGGCGCGCAAACTGACACCCGCATTCGACCAAAGGGTATACGTGGTGGTTTGTTGGGTGCAAACAAAGCTGTGTGTTAAGAAACGTAGATGGCAGTACACTAAACTAACATGTCTGACATTCATAAACGACGAACCCGAGAGCCACAAGCACCATACTTCATGATCATAAAATGTCGGTAGCGCAAAAAACAATCGCTTGTAATTCTTCTTGTGTGGCTGGTTCAGCAGTGCGATACTTTGATACACGCCCTCCGGCTTTTATTGGATTCAGTGGAGGGAATTGTTAGTTCTGTATTCTTTACCAGAATCTAGGTTTTGAGACCAGTGCCAAATGACAATTCCGTGGGTTTGTTTATTGATATAGTATTCGGTAAATTCTCCTTTGTTTTATGGATGTCTTGCAATTCCTTACTAGATACAATTGCATTAAGGCTTGTATGTAAGGTTCAATATTGCTTGGTTTTAGTAAATACTGGTGCAAGCGGTTTGTTCCATTTCTTCACTGATACCATTGTCTTAATCCATGCTCGGGTGCTTTTCACATCAGCTACTAAACACGGTTCACAATCGTTTGTATGTATTATATAAACCATCTCTACTTTTTGGGGACTGAAAGTGTTGGTGGACAGTTTACCAGCGAAAGTGACGAAGCTTGAAAAATCTTGCATCAAGACACGTGAAACAAGGAAAGTATGGACTGCACTCGTATACCGTGTGCGGGCGAATGTCTTTCACGTAAATAAAACCAATTTTTCTGGATTAACCAGTCATGAAGCCAACACCGGCCTGCATCTAATGCTCCCGGCTACCTTTTCTGTTCCTGACCATTCGTTCTGGGTTGCTGCGCAAGATATTATACCCTGGTGTTACGGAAAGTCAAAGTCTGCCGTCTGATTGAGTGTTGAAATCTGATAACTTCTAGAACAAACAGACAACCTGGTTATGTTATAATCGTTACGATGTTCAATCTTTTGCAGAGAAGTATTTTTCACGTCTGCAAGTAACAGTTGTCCTGTTTCAATCGTTATCCAGCACGTGGCTGTTTCGCCTCAACCAAGTGCAGTATAGAAATGACTTGAGGCCAAAGGCGTACATTATTCAAATTAATATTGACTTCATGCATAATGGTAAGAGGCGGGATTTCTTTCTTCGTGCTGTGGATATATATTTGCAAAACGAAGCCCGATAATTTGATTTGATTTAAAAGTCCGCAAACTTTCAGGCAGAACGTAAGGCGTCGACCGGCTCCGGCGGTCCAGTGTCTGAAGCGTTCAAGTCGATGAGCGACGAACAAATTGCAGGTGATAAAATGATGACGATTTTATTAAAATTGAAATATATGTATAAAAATTTACATATAAAATTATGACCAGCGTAAAAGTAGTCAATAATGTGTATGCAGAGGCAACATGTAGGTATTTTCGCGCGCTTTGAAGCCCACAGTCAAGCATAGCGGTGCCCCGGGACATCATCAGCGCTTCACAACCCCGCCCATTGCAGAGTTGAAGGACGCTTTCTCCATGTTCGACAAGGATGGCGATGGTACGATCACGACCAAAGAATTGGGCACGGTCATGAGATCGTTGGGACAGAATCCGACCGAGGCAGAATTGGAGGCGTTGATTAATGAGGCTGATGTTGATGGTGGGTGTTGTAGGCTGACTGATGTTTCATTGGACGTGTGATTCCTTTACAATTCCCTTTCAAACGTTTAGGCAATGGCATTATCGACTTTGGCGAATTTGTGCAAATGATGGCACAGAAAATGGCACACATGGATTCGGATGAAGCCATAAAGGAGGCGTTCAGGGTAAGATTCATAGGGGCGCACTGTAGAAATGGGTGGTGGACCCTACAACAATAGTTGGCATATATTTCCATCGCATCCGCAAAACGGTTTAGCTACAGGTACACGCTACATAATTGTTTTGGGGCCGCACGCACACAAAATACAGTGCGATAAATATGTTGAGTCGAATCTTTTCGACCGCTTTACCACACAAAATATTTTTTTTACTCCTAACGTTTCGTGACCGACTAAGGAGACTTTTTCAAGGGAAAACCTGCAAAAAGACTAGGCAGGGAAAGACCACGTTAACCTACGAAAAACGAAGTGAGAAAAATCAGAATACATGAGAGCTACATACATAAGTGCATGCGACAGTGTGATCATGCCTTTGTGTTATTCGGCACTGTCTTGTGGTCACGCAACTTAGCTACAGTGCTCAACTCAAGTGGTCCAATCACTTCGTGTCAACGCACTTTGGGAATCGTCAGCCAGCACACCCCGCAAGCCATGTATTATTTCTCGCACTCATTCTGTGCTGCTGTGACTGTGAGTTGACGAAGTGATGATTTGACCACTTGAGTTGACCACTGTAATATTAGCCCGCAACATCCAGTGGCAAATCTCGAAGGCTGTAACGAAAACTGATCCACCATTCGGATCACCAATTTTGGTGCCTCGGTTGCAATTCTAGGTATTCGACATCGACCAGAAAGGCAGCGTGCCACTTGATGAGCTCAAGCACGCCGTTGTGTGTCTGATGCGGTCGGAGGAAATGTGCAAGTCCGATACGCGACTCACTGACAGGTTACTGTAGCTACCGTAAGACTTGGGTATTTTACAGGGTACTGTAGCTAAGGTAAGACTTGGGAACTGTTTGTTGCCAAAATAGGACTGTGTGGGAAGTGATGTACATATGTACATACGAGAGCGCCATGATCTTCTCACCCACCTGATTTTCGGGTCAGCTGGCAACTTGAGACGTTGACACCGAGTATGTCTTGGGACACCGCTGTTCTGTGAGAACAGGAGAAAAAACGCTCGAAAGAAAGCTCATTGGTGTTGCGACATCATCACCTTGTCTACGCAGAATGATGTTGAATACAGTGTGTCTCAAAAGCACCCTGTCACATTTGTTTTCAAGTCAGCTAATGATGTAGTGGTTGGATTTTGTTCATTGATTGTTCGCTCGAATCTTTGTTCGATTCAACATGACAAATGCTCGAAGGTGCTATGACGCACCGTTTGCCTGAGATTTCAAGCCCACTTACATAGGTTCCCTTTCATTCCGTTTCTTCATATGTGCTTGCACAACGTGAACCCAGGTGTCAGAAAAGCGCCGTCAAACATCAGACAAGCGGCGCATGTGAATTTCGTGCATTTGTCATATACGCAGAAAGTTTCGATTGCGCCGCAAATGAATAAAATTCAGCCACAATAGCATTAGCTGTAACATGAAAACAAAAACTTGATAGGGTACCTTTGAGACTGCCAATGTATATTTTTGTCTTTTATGATCACATTTTTGCAGAGAAATCGACGAAATGATCAAGGAGGCGGATGTGAACGGAGATGGCGTGCTCGTGTACGAAGGTGAGAAAACACATAGCATGTTTGTCAATTGTCATGCTTTGTGAAAAAACACTGCACCAACTAACCGATGTCCTTATGTCCATCTTGTGATCCGGTGTTATCAAACATGAAACGTCACAGTGCGAAAAGTCGTTACGATGTCCGTTGTGCACTGTTTTTGGCTGCTCGTCACGGACGGGCGGTGCACCAGGTCATCGCCAAGATTGACAACCGATCTCAAGCAGCGGAGTGGTCGTTGTATCAGAACATTTCGTGGTATTTTTTTTGCAGAATTCGCCGAATTGATCACAAGTGGATTCGTGTCAGCCACGCCGCGGTCGGCCAGAAACCAACAGAACAGGGGAGGTCGTTAGACAATATAGCAAGCATTTTTGTTTGTTATTGTTGCTCATGTGTGTCAAACAGATAATTATTGTTCGTCGAAATTATCCTGAGCATATTGCTCTGAATTTCTATTTTTGCTTTATCAATTTTTCCTTTAAATGGGCTTTTATAATAACGTAAAGACAGACTACACCAACATGAGCTCGATTTCGCAGCTGGCAGATTAGTGAAACGTTCTGGCGTGGCTGCTGATTTGGGAAATGTTACACAGTCTTGAATACACACCACCTTCAAAATCGGGCTCGTGGCTGGTGTAGTTTGCCTTTATAAGTTTTTTTGCAAGCCTTTTTTCGAATGTATAAAATTTTCCCGCACGCTGGTTTCATTTGTCATGTGTGCAAGCGTTCTCCATCGGTAACAAATCAAAATATGTAAACAGCATGCAGCTAGAAATAAAATAAGATCTTCAAATAACCGGAGAACAATAATTTGGTAGGAGAAGATAACAGATATCGCGCGCGTGTTATCAAAAGAAACAAAAGAGAAACAGCAAAGAGAAACAAAACATCGGAAGCCCAATGGCGGAAAATTGATCATAAATGAAGAGAATGGATGAAAACGTCATAGGCAACTGTACGCAACAAAGAAAGAAAACGGAAAAAGAAAAGTGAACTGATTCGGTTAGAAAACACTGCAAACATATGATGCACAAAGAACAACAAAGAACAAAGAAGAGGACAAGTTGGGTTCCATCGGCCCATTGCATCCCACAGCACTGGTATGAATACACGATCATGACAATAGTATAAGCAGTGGTTTTTTAAAAAAAAAAATTTTTTTTTTTATTAAAAAAAAAATTTTTTTTTAAAAAAAAAATTCGTTCCAAAAGTTAAAAAAAAAATTTTTTTTTTTATTATTTCAAAATTCGAAAATTTCTCTATTTTTTTGCTCTAAAAGTGCTATTTTTTGCATAAAAATTGCTACTGTTAACATCACCCGACCCTACCATGGGTGTATTGGGTGCCATAATCGTTGTTTTGTGGCATCTAGACATAGTGCACACACTCACATGGCCTCTCATATGATTACACATGTACATGTGACTGGGTGGGCATGCATTTATCCATGCAACAGACCCGAAAGCAGTGATTCGGTGTGATATTCACTCTATATTTACACTGTTTGTCACATATTTGCATTGGTCGTGTACCAAGAGGCAATAGTTTCACCCAAATTTACCGTCTTGAGTGTCACAAAGCCACACCAAGGCACCCACACCACGTGGAGGAAGTGTACGGGTGTGTACCTGACTACTGTTGGTACTCATTGACCATTGTTTAGTATTGTTTTCGTGTCGTGAGTGCTTTATATGCACTTACCACACGTTATGGAAGAAAAATGCCACTATTTTTTGCTTTAGCGCTCATTTTTTTTCGTTTCTGGCAGTTTTTGGCTGGAATAAAAAAATTTTTTTTTAAATTAAAAAAAAATTTTTTTTTTTAAAAAAAATGGGGTTTGAATAAAAAAATTTTTTTATTAACCACTGAGTATAAGTATAGTCCAGCCACTAGCTCATGAGACGACTTTTTTAAAGCTTGCTTGGCCAAATTCAAAAATGCGCCGGCTACGTGTTTTCGCAAACAAAAGAAAGAGATTGGCCGAGAGAGATGATGACAAGTTCCAGCTGGCTGACCTCAATTTGTTGCGTGCTCACGCGAACAGCAACGTGGTTCAACACACAAATGTTTTGGGAGTCAAAAGGGAATTTACGCACCGAGGTGGAGAGCGTGTTATTAAAAAATACGTGCGTTTCTCTTTCTTTCATTTCCGAAATACGTGGAACCGGAACATTTGGATCCGTACAAGTCAGTCAACTTCAAAATAAGTCGTCTCATGAGTTCGTGGCTGGACTAATAAATAAGCATGCTTGCAGGAAACGGTCGATTCACAAATGGTATGCTAAATTTCTAAAATCGCTGCTTTACAATAAAATACGCCCCATGGTTAATGTCAAGTTCTAAACCCGAAAATCAACTTTTGTAACATTCGGGGAGTGCAAGCCAGCTGTCCACAATGTTTCAGGACCGTGCGTGGTTAGCGTTGGGGTTCATACTTGATTTAACTATATGTCAGTCACTTTATTGCACGGCAGCGAATTTAGCAATTTACTGTACAGCCACAATGAGCACCAAATACCATCTTCGTTGACCTGTTTACAAAAAGATCACCCAATGCCAAAATGAGATGTGGTATGTTGTCTAAAATTGCACGTGTTGCGAACACGCATACTGCATAATAACATGCACAACACTTATGTATTGATAGCACAACCAATCTTAGAATTCAACGAAGCCCCATGTTTAGTTCGCGATACAGTCTACTCTCTTCT
This sequence comes from Rhynchonema sp. JSB1_4, assembly GCA_030248065.1. Classification (NCBI taxonomy): domain Eukaryota; kingdom Metazoa; phylum Nematoda; class Chromadorea; order Monhysterida; family Xyalidae; genus Rhynchonema; species Rhynchonema sp. JSB1_4. The sequence continues at coordinate 83,662 of JASAMV010004951.1, forward strand.
CAGCCAATTGTTTGGCAACTCCAATTTTCGTTTACCAGACACAATATTCAACAAAATAAAGCATTTTTGGTGGAAAACTGACAGCAGACATGGGAGGAAAACATCTCTCAGAAATTTCACCATAAAAAGGGCAGACTGTATTATACAACACACAGGATTACTGTAACTGACTGGGGTCACCGTATATGTTCACGAGAGCTCCTCGTTTGGGACGGGTTCAAGAGTGAATCGAATCGAGTCATTCTTCATCGGCGGAGTAGCCGGTGAAACTTCAGTCAGCTCGGTGTTCGGGTCGGGTTCGATCTGCCCTTTCAGTCCATAGTCTCGGCCGGGCCGTTGTCCACCGTTCAACGCTTGTATCAAAGTGTCCCTCTCCCCTTTGTTGACGGAGGAGCAGGTCTGATCGGGCGCAGACTGCAAGTCCATCCAATCCACCCGTTTGCGACGTTGCGATGACACTTCGGCTACCGTTAGTTGGTTGTTCGCCGCTACACCACTGTCCAGATCGAAACCGCCCGGGTGTACCACCTGGCAAAATGATGTTTCACTCACTGGGCGTCAGTTCAAGCAATACAGCGAATCGTAAATATTTCATAATCGTCCTCAATGAGCGTGATGACAAGAAAACCTATATACCTACCTCATTGTTGCTTGCACCCGCAACATAGTGGATGTACCCTGTTATGACCACCGCTATTTTCGCACTGGTGTGCGTGTGTAAAATAGAAAAACGTTTTTTTCACTGAACATACTTTGCAAAAAAACAGTGACCATGCTGTATGTGTGTCATTGGGACTGAATGGGTGTCACACCCCGGTGTGCGTCAAGGGAGTATTTTGTCCTGGGCTACGAGCACCCCGGGATTTCAAGTGTCAAAATTAGCCACTGGTCGAAACCAACTGTGGCATCAGCAGGTATCAACCTTTTGCTGACATTATACTGATATTTTTCTACTCAGATATACAGCGAAAGCCCATACATATAGCGCGCGCTATGGTAGAACACATGCAGAACTGGCTGCTTGCTTGATGCATGTGCTCTTCATTTTGCTGATCAAACAGTGTTTTACACACACACACCTGCACATCATCCAGTTGTTCGTCCTCCAACGCCCAATGTTTGAACACGTGCTTGTATCGTCCATTGAACACATCGACAAACAGATCCCTCATTTCGTGTCGCAAAATTACGGCGAACAGCAATTTCAGCAGAAACACCATGCAGAATGCAATTATGCTCAAGTAGTCGGCCTCGCGATGTAGCCAGGTCAAAAGCGGGAATTTGCATCCGCGAATTTTCTGAATTTCTTCCGATTCCGCACCATGAGAGAAACAATATGATGGAAGTGGTGATAATCGCGTCATAGTGGAATTTTCTGATGTTTCAGTCGGGTCGAATTGACAGTAGTCCCGGTTTGGGTCGGGTAATTTGAGCAGATCCATGTCTGAGACGCCGTGCACCGCGCAACAGTTGAGGTCGGACTCGATCGACAACCATAGATGACAGAAAGGCGGGTCGGATCGAGCTGAAACGGCAAGTGGGAAGAGATCTGCAGTTCTGCTTCGCCGTTAATTCTCACAAACAGTGCACGAGCAAGGTTCACGCAGCCTGGCGCTCTGCACTGTGGACACTCTTATCCTCAAATAGCGAGTTTTTCAACGCTGTTTGGTCTCCGATCTACCGTTAGCCTCGCAAGTATCACTCAATCTTAACATCCTTTTGTGAGAAACTTCTCAAACGCATTGTCTGATCTGTAAAGCGCACGCAGCTTGCACAGTCAGCTGAATTTCGTTGCATCTCGCAACTCACTACGTGTGTTGAGCGACTGGCTGTCACGTGACCGTTACAGCTGATCAGTGGTGTCGTTGGGGGAAGGGGGTTACCCCCTGCTATGGGGTATGGGAAATCGGCTGAGGGTATGGGGTATGGGAAATTTTTCACTTTGGGAACCAGCACCCCCCAAGAAATGACTTTTTGAATCTCGAGAAGCACCAAAATTAACCATTTTCGCTGGAAATGTCAAAAATCGCTTGCGTGCGCAAGAAAGCACTGTTTTGAACACTTTTACACTTAATCAATCCCTCTGCTATGAGAGTTTTGCCTTTTGTGCGAACATGTGGAAAATTTGCCCAAATTCGGGCTGGGTATGGGAAATTTGCAATTTCTCAACGACACCACTGCAGCTAAAGCTAACAAACGCATAGTGCGCTTTACGGAAAAGGCGACGCGTTTGAAAAGTTGCTTACAAGGGTATTGTCAGACCAGTAAAACGGAAAAGCCACTACGATAAATGTTTCACATCGGTTACAAAGGCAGAAAAGGTTGGTGGTGATGTTGCTCGCACTTCGGTACTCCTTGATAAAAAAACACTCCAATCTAACTTCCAAACGATCCCAGACGCCAACTACACTATCACAGATGTTGTGAGAAGCAGTCACAATCCGAAACAGGCACGGATCGAAAGGAAGGTTGCGTGAAAGTCAAATGGTTGACGCAAATCGCTGAACACACTGTCCGTCCGAATGAAGTTCAGACATCAACCGTAGAGTGTGTCGTCAACGATACAAGTCAACCACCCACAAATAGTCCTGAACGACCGTGATGCTTCACCAACCAGCATGCTCCGTCCACACAGTGCTCATCCACGCATCATACTGCATGTGAATCGACCTAAAATTAGTTGACATTTTTTGTTAGTCCTCAGGACAAGGATTAGGCCAGAGCTTCGCTTGGAATTGGCCTGGCACCTCGCCCGTCTGTGAAAACAGGCCGAAACGGGCAAAACTCACTGCTGTTACATTATTGGGCTAGGGCGAAGAAATAAGCCTAATTCCAAATCAAAATCGAAACTCGACCACACCCGTACACCGACCTGAACCTGAGTGACCATACAATGGCCATTGCCAGGTCAAACAGCACCGACACACAAATGGCGATGTAGTAGACGCGCAGGACGGTACGACGCGAGTAGCATGTGGCCAGAATGCCGACCTGGAGATGGGGACTGTGAGCATTTTCCAAAATATTCCATCCCAAAGAAACCAACCAACGCAATAACAATCTCGGCTGGTACCAGCACCGCCGCCGCTATAACAGTGGGATCAGTCCAACGAATGGGGAACAACTGCATGTAGGGATGCTGCATGGTGCGTATGGCCAGCACAATGAACAGACAAAGTAGACACGCGACGAACACGTTGAAGGATAGGATCCAGCGTTGGGTGGCCATCGTGGCTGAAAATATAGGGTAATCCAAAAGTAGCTTTACAAGACGCTGGGTGATCGACAGAAAACGCACATGCAAATGGGCTTCAATGGGACCAAAAGTTGGATGCCAAGGGATTAACGGACACGGTGAACCTGAATATCGGCTTATTCTTTCGTGCGGGCATCATGAATCCAAAAATAGGGCACGCCAACTTTGCTCAGGTCCCACTTGTTGAACCCAAAATGTCCGGACCAACGACAAAGGCCGATATACGGCTTTCTCGTGTCCGTTTTAGCAGAATTGAAACCGATTTGCATGTGCATTTCCTTTGCATCACCCTGAATCTAGAGTAGCATTTTTGGACTACTACTTTGTATGACTGTGGAAATTGATGTCACCAGTGAGCTTGCTATAGGGGTGCACATTTGTCAGAATAACAGGGCAACTAGTGCACGGGTGCTGGAAGCCGTTATCTATTCAATATAAGAATGGAAAAAGGCAAGTTTTGGTTGGGATCAGGATGAAGAACGGTTCTATTGACCAGTTAGCAGTGAAGCTATGAAAGACAGACCTTCAGGACAGGTGGGTATGAAAAGCACATGGTGCGCAGAAAAAGTTTTCAGTTTCCTGACGTAAACAGCAACAGAATTGAGTGACGCTTGTGTCACGTCATCGAATATGACGAAAATGCAGCAGGTGCTCCTTTTGGTACCTTTACAACACATCACGTGCTCGAAAAACCTGCACGCGCACAAGAAATAATTCGCCATGATGGAATTCTTCATTGGGGTCTCTTGCGGACATCAAATCTCTGAATTGCAGGATACCCCCAGCCGGAGTCCCTGGCGGGTGACAGACAACGTTCGCCAAAAGATATACTGTACGCGACATTCCGCATTTCAAAAAAGATACGAACGAAAAAATCTGAATTAGTGAAGGGTTGAAAAAGCGCGAAAAGCACACTGTTCGTAAACACCTGCGGACAAAGACATTTTTTGTCACGCTAGTTGTTCTGCGTCACTAAAATGTATAAATTTCCCATCTTGAATCGTGTGTGCCATAAAACACAACAAGCGACCGGTAAAATAATATCGAAAAGGTGAGAAATGTTCTCAGGGCTCTTATATTATGGCTGCTTTCGTGTGTCACCGCCAACAACTGCAACGCGCGGCAATCTGCGAGGAGGTATACTCTGACAATTCTTTTGGGAGAAACTTTTCCAACGCGTTGCCTGATCCGTAAAGCGCATGATGGCTTTAGCGGTCACGTGACTTTTGTAGCCAGTGCACGCATAATGCGCTTTACCGATCAGGCAACGTTGTTTAAAAGTTTGTCCCAAAGGAATTGCCAGCCATACACATTACACACAGCTGGGGTAGAATATAACTGAACTGTGAAACAAGTGCCACAACGACGTCATAAAGTTTGAGACGGTGCAGGGTGCAATAGTGTTGGGTGCTCTGTCAAAAACTGCTAACGAAAAAATCATTAGTTGTAGTGTGTATACTGGCAGGCGGAAAAAAAACCGGTTAAAAACTGAAAAAAACCGTTTTTTTTCCGAGACCCGAATACTTTTCCATTTATTTTTCCGTGGGTACCTTTTCGGTTTTTGATCGGAAAAATATCGGTACTTTATTCCAATTTTTCCAAAAAATTGAAAGCAAAAACGGATGAATGTAAGTTTTCGATTTCAGTGAAAAATTGGCTCGAGCACAAAAATTAACCGGCCCAAAAACCAGCGGTACACGTGTTTTCGACCCACAACCCCCCCCCCGAACACCCAAGCCAAATAGACTCTCCCCCGAACAAACCAAACGAAATTACGTTCTTAAGTACTGGAAAAGTATTTGGAAAAAAAACGGTTTTTTTTCGGAAAAAAACCCTTTTTTCCCCAAAAAAAAAAAAAAGGTTTTTTAAAAAATAATAATATTTTAAAAACACGTTTTACAATAAAAAAACAGAACCCTACATACACGTGTACCCACAAGATAGAGTTTCGTCACGTAAAGAAACACGGAACAGAACCAGAACAGAAAATAAAAAAAAAGTTAAAAACATACACACTTATAAATCCTGTTTAACGCATCACCCACTCAAGGAGATAACAAAATGAAATTCAAAATGTGGTTGGTTCACCAGACACGAAGCGCACGGCGTTAGCATGGCCGATTATACCAACCAACCATCAAGGTCAAACGCTCTGTAGCCTACAACACCAACCAAGCTAAGCTTCAAAATCTACTCTCAAAACAACCGATAAACAAAGCGCATGCGAAACACCGGAGTGGTGGTGGTGCATATCTATATTTATTTCATCCAAACCATGCTGCAGCAATGCAAACACTTGGTTGATCGAAAGGTCAGGGCCATGGAAATGAGACAGACACAGTCAAGTGAATGTATGATCGGGACCAGGTTTTCAGCTTCTTCAGATAGAGGGTCCTCACAATAAAGGCATCCACATAACAAATAGGACCGACCAGCGCAGAGGCCCCAAAACTATGACGGTACTCACGTAAACAATGCCAGGACTTCGAAACCATAACGAAATCAACGTCATGACGAAATTCGTGATCAGACGGCTGGGCAATGTTCTTCATGTTCACAATTTCAGGAACTGTTAATTTACGAACCGCATGGACACGGGGCCGGGGCACACGGGACGGGCCGGGCACGGGTTCTGGGCTTGGACTGCGGCCGGACTCAGACAGGGAACAGGGGTCCTCCTCATAGTTATAGACGATGATCTCATGCGGTTTAAGTTTGTTGGATGACATTGGCGGGGAGCAGTTAAATTTCAGACGAAAGTTAAAGTAATGCAATTTGGGGCTGGCTCTTGCCTGGGAGTTTTTTTCTCATTGCGGTTTTTGAAACAAGAGCGCAAGGAAAATTTGTGTGATTGATGTGCGCGCGGACACAGTTAATGCAATCAAGACGTTTAACTATCGGTTCAACACTTTTCATGCGCAGTTTTATTCGAGTTTTTGCTACGTATACTGTAAAATTGAGATGTAATGCAGGGGTTGACGCAGCGGGGGTGAATGGAAACCACAAAATTAGCGTCGCAAATTGACGATGTCATGCGTCGTGAGACAGTTTTACAACGTAATCATAAACTGGTTTTTTAATATTGCTGGTTTGTGGGAAAGCAGCACATCTATTCGAAGTGAAGATAATGCAGGAATAATGAGGTTAGCAAATCAGCAAGCGGGAAATGCTAATACGCGGCACAAAAACTCGAATCAGAAACAGATTGAGACACACTAACTGACAGTGACAACTGACAGCTTGTTTAAATGGAAGCAAATAAAAACCGCAATGATATCGACAAAAAATGACAAAAGTATTAACTGGACGGCATAGCCAACCACCATCAGCGCAAGCCCACAAGCCAAACTGATTAGCGAACAAGCATAGCGAATTGAACTTTATTCGGTTTTGTTAGTGGGTTACTGCACGGACACCAATGTGTATACATAGTATAACTGAATCATTTGCACTTTGAATTTTCTGATCAGATCATGAATTTACACGGTGTAAACCGACAGTGCAATTTATCATCGCAACACGAGAACCCAAAGAGCAGACATGGTATGTACAAGGAAAATAGGAACGGTATACCAAGCTTAGGCTTGAATAACAATAATTATAGATGTTGGAATAGTTGTCAATATGCGTTTATGTCATCGTCAAAACACACATGTAGATATTTTGAGCGCAGTCGAATGTGTCAACCACGCCACAATTGACAACATTTATGCTCCGACCTTCACAACCGACACATTAATGACATGAAAACTTTGGTTGCACAAAACTGCGATCAGAAGCGAGTCGGTGGCAGCGCGCAATATCCGTATCGCCATCACAGGCGCGTCCATTTCAAATTGTTTCACAAATTTCGAATCGGCAGAGATTTTCGGTCCGGCTGATTCGTCGAAAACGCAGCGGTACATTGTGATCATCTGTACATGTGAATTGTGCACTAATCCAGTGGTGTCGTTGGGGGGGGGGGGGCAGTGGGGTCACCCATGAGGAGGGGCGGCAACTTACTGTACCACCCACAATGTGGGGCAGCAACCTACCTACCTTACCGGCCGAGCTAGGGGGAGGGCTACGACTTAGGGGGGGAGGTTGTCTGGAAACCAAAATTTTTTATGTCTAAACATTGATAGTCCAAAACACTAATTTCGAGTGCATCGCGCAATTTTTTGCCCATTTGTGGTCACATATACTAATCTTATGCCACTTTAAGCCAAAAAATGAATATTTTGGGTAGAAAGTTAGGTGGGGCGGGGCGGCAACTTATCTACTGCACGGAAGAGGGGGTATCCGAGATTTTTTCGAGTATTCCGAATTTTTAATAAAAAAAAAAAAAATTAACAAATATTAAAAATAAAACAATTATTATGGAAAAAACACCGTTTTTTTCCAAAAGTTCCACTTGGAAATTTCCGAAAAAAAAAACGATTTTTCCGGCCCAAAAAAAAAATTTTTTTTTTTAAAAAAAAAAAAAAACCCCCCCCCCCCACAACAACCCCCCCCCCCTGGTATCCGAGATTGTTAATTTTGGGCATCCCGTGTTCGAAAATTTTGGATTTTAGGTATCCGGTATCCTTGACATTGTGATTTCCCAACGACACCACTGCACTAATCTACAATTTGGTTCGCACGAGCCGGGTCCTCGTCAGAGCGAAAGCACCAGCTGGCCATGTGCTTCCAACAATACAATCTAGCATCTCATTGTTCACACGTAAACATCTGTTGTTGTTTTGTGAACAACCGTTTGGCACAAAACGTCACACAAAATGATCAGTGTTGCCGTTGCGCGCACTTGCGCCTCCCGCATACCCTTGCTGAAGGGATACATATAGCATATGACAAGTCAAAATTAGCACGAAAACACAAACCAAAATATGAAACTAACATGATCAAATCGTCCCATAACACACACGTACACTTGTGCATCATCAGAACATTGCCTGATATCAGCCGCAGTACACACATCCACCGGGGGCGCGGTCGAGAAACTTGCGGATTTTGAACTTTCGTCTTCAAATCTTGCAACGGGTATCAATAATTCTGAAGTGTCGTCGTTTGTAGAATTCCCGGTACCCGTGGATCTGTTTGCTTGTCGCGGCGGCCGCCACAGACCACCCGGGTCGCCCAGACACGGAACAGTGAACACCAGGATGGGGGGATTGATGGAAATATTTCCAGTTTGGCAATTTACGAGAAATTTTGATGTGCAGACGGGCGTGTCGAAGCGCAGGCAGAATCTGAAATGAAGGAAACTTTCTTCAAGTGAAATCGATTAAAAATCAGGAAACTTTTCTGTGTCAGAAACCACTGGGTTGTATTAGAGAGCCAAAAATGTTACCTCGACCTCACATAAGAACAAAACAAAGTTTGTGCAATCGATCACATTCCCCGACAAATAAAATTGAACAAACTATGAACAGCCACCAAGCAACATGTGAAGATATATTGTCATTTCCTAGAATAGGTAAACCACACCAACACGAGCCCGATTTCGGAGGTGGCGTGCTTGCAAAGCGAATAGAAAGAGAAAATCCTCGTGGACCACGTTGTATTCTACAACGTGTAAGATTTCCCAAACCAGCAGCCACGTATGTGTGAATGTTCCAGAAATCTGACACCTTCGAAATCGGGCTCGCGTTGGCGTGGTGTTACTATATATCGTTTCAGTTTTTTCGTTCATTTTGGTACGTTTGCTTTATGAACAAAGCCAAGATAATCCAACCTTCCAGCGCCAGTCTTTTCTTCAAATTGCCAGTGTCCGGTCGTTTTCAATGCTTTCAGCACAACCACAGTGCCATCGTCACGTGACAACAGCAGCCAATCAGCGGTCGAGTTCGGTGGACCAGACAACCAATCAAAATGCAGCACCTGGAATCATTTGAAATATGTTACTTCCTTTATGCAATTGTCACGTGACCTTGGACGTATGCTTTGGCTAATGATCTGCCTTATTTCTAGTGAAACCCACGGCAACGCAAATAAATGCGGAACGCAGAAATTTACCATTCCGCATTTTTCTGCTCACCAATTTCTGCATTCTGCATTTATCTAATCGCAGTCTAGGCCCGTCTAAAGTAGGAGTTTTCTTAGCAGATCTTGAAAATAATGTGACCAAGATCAAGATCAGACCGACACGAAAATGACATTAGGAAAGCTGACTTGTATGACTGCAGACCGACAATGCCAGGCCCCGGTCAGATTATCGCACAAAAGACGGGGTAGACAGTACCTATCCACTGTTTCTTTTCACCACAAACCTGAGCAGAAGCACCTGATCTGAGCACTTCACCGAGGACGGCTTCGTAAAAGGAATCAGCCACTCGAAGATCAGTGATGTCAACGACATTCTGTGGCGCCGGAGACATTAATGGGAAGAGTGATGGCCAATTTTCTAGCGCAACGGGTTTCTGAAACGCAAATATTATGATTGAAAATAAATACTCTTCCAGGCGGTTCTTTTTCCACATGGTGAAATTCTCCATAGTGAATATTTTTGGACCATGTTTCGGTAACCATACCTTTGCCCAATCGTCATGCTATCCGATCCGATCACAAAATTTGCCACCACTCATGAACGAAACTTGCATAAACATGCAACATTGCTGCATCTGTATCTGCTGCACCACAAGACAAGCCAGGTGCAAATGTTTTATAAATTCCATAATAGGCAGGCGTGATGAGGAACTTTGCTTTTCATGTGCACGCCGCGGTATGCATTTACTTCCGCTTACAAAACAAAGGAATAACAAGAAAAAAATTCCTTAAATACTGATAAGAGCGTTGGTGCCCAAGACAAAACCAGAAACAGACACGATTCCTACCACATCCCGAACACGACAAGGGGTAGACTTTGAAAAACAGTCTCAGGAATGCTCTCACATTTGAGCTCATGTCCAGCTCGTGAACCTTGATTTGCTGGCCGGCTGTGAACACAACCAGATGCAACGCACGCTTGTCCTTTGTGTTGATCGAACGAAACATCAGGGTGGTGACGGGATTCGATTGTGGCAGAATGCACACTGAAATATGCACACAAACGTATTATTTATAAAACAGAATTACGTACACAAGATACAACAGCATCATCATTGAGTATCGCCAGTTTTTTTTCAGGTTTCCACAGGCATCAGAAGAAGACCTAGCGAATGCACTAGATGGCTGGCCACACAGACTGTTCCAAAAAAGTCATGTAGCTGCGCGTAAAAATTACAAACCCGAAAAAAAAACTGAAAAAATGCCAAAAAAATTATACCAGTTTCAAAGTGCGCCAGTCTGACACGGTCCTCCGCACTATATCTTGCATAATTGACATGTATCCAGCAATGTTTCACAGCACTAGCCACCTCGTCGTACGTCACATAGGCACAACACAGCAGCACACCACAGGTCATGGTCTGCGACGGGTTAGGGCTGTTGTTGGATGTTGGACCGGGACGCAGATCGGGAATTATGCACGAATCGCTGCAGACCTGTTTTCAAGAAATGGCACAAAATGTGTGCAAAGACAACTTTGATCATCAAGGTGTTCTTTTCCCCAAGTCATTTTTATATCCATGCCCCAAAACGCTGCAGTGCAAAATTTTGAAACCGCCCAGCCGACACAATAAGTGAAGTTGGCCGTCGTAGAGCCACTTATGGGGTGTTTACCTTAAATTGCGAAAAGGCTCGATCACCTTTGAAGGCAAATCCACTGCATGTTTTGGTTGACTCCTGTTTTCGTGTTGAGTTGGCGTACTAATTTTTGACCAGCGAAAAAGTTGTTCAGTTGATGAAGTGAAGGGGTCAGCAATTTTTAAGCTGGGCGAAATTAGTGCACCAACTTTATAACGAAAAGCACCACGTCCGCCACTGGATTTGCATTCAATGTTGATGCGGATCATATCGTCTGAGAGCAAAATGCTGTTTTCTTAAAAAAAATCGGCGAAAACTTTTTCCAGTATCGATGAAAAAATGAAAGGAAAGCCTCAGTTTTGATAGAAACTTGAACGAAAAGTTCACCAAAGGTGTTGGAATTAAGCACAAGCAGTGGTGTCGTTGGGAAATCAAAAAGTCAGGATACCGGATACCCAAAATCCAAAATTTTCGATACCCGGTCCCAAAAAAAAAATCTCGATAACGGGGGGGGTCTCCCAAAAAAAAATTTACCAGGGGGGGGATTTTTAAAAAATCCAAAAACCCCCCCCCCCCCCCCCCCCCCCACAAGCACGTGGTTATTAGTACTTTCGGGAGAAAATTTTCTGCGTTTTGGGGTGAAAATTGAGCAGATCTCGTGCATTCTGGAAGACAAAAAGTCGAAAATATACTATGCTTATTCGTTTTTTTTAAAGTGCCGACTTGTTTAAAAAAAACAAGCACTTTTTCAAAAAAAAAACTTTTTGTTTTGTTGCAACGCTGTATCTGTAAAAATGCCAGACTGGCTGACGTTTCAAGCGAATGTATAAAAGGAAAATGGAAACAACCAACCATTTCGACATGATCATGCTGGTCCATGGGTGATCGTTGGTTGTTCGGTCGTAACAGTGACATGTCATAGACCGCACGCCATTGTGTTGTGCTTGATGGATCAGGCTCACAGACGGACAACATGCCGTCCAGACATGCGACCAGTGCCAGATCGGGATCTGGAAAGACAGAAAGAGAAATTGTGAAAACACGACGGAAGCAGATTGCGATGGCAAAGGCGCAACATAATGTTCGGTATCCAACTTGGTGATCGGATCAGTCGACCTGGTCACATCACGTTAATGTGATCGGACTATGTAGTCACATCAGTGTGATCAGATGTGACCAAGTGGGCGCGGCACACTATACTTGCGCATTTTTCCGCAAAATATATTTTTGGAAAAAACCGTTTTTTTCCAAATATTTTTCCAGTACTTAAGGATACCCATGGTCCAAAAACGCCTATTTTGGAGAAAATTTTGTCGGGAAATGGCCTGAAACAGGCTAAAAATGCACTTGGAGATTAAAAGGTGCTCATTTTGAACTGTTTAGCACCGATTTACATTGGTTTTGGCAATAGCCTTTCGCAACCTTTGAAAATATCTCGAAAATTTTTGGAAAAGTTTCCGGAAAAATAAAAACGTATTTTTCCGGGCCTCGGAAAAAAACGGATTTGTGTGCGCGAATTTTGGGGCAATTTGAGGTAGAAACCATTGATTTGACACTAATTTTGGCCATTTTGGTCAAAATTTGGCACTTTTGGGGCAAAATCGGGGCGGGGCTACTGTACCGGGGTGAAAATCGGGGGGGGGGATACCTACTGTACCATGCCAGACATCTGGGGGATACCTACTGTACCAGGCGAGGGGATATCTACTGTACTGAGGGGACCCCTCAACCCCCGCCTCCAACACTGCATCCGACCAAGATTTGATCCAAACCAAGAACTCATTGCTACAATTAAAATTGATAAGTAACACAAAAAACAGATAGTCCGCCATTATGAACGGCCATTATCAATCATAACCAAAAAACGAACTGGCCACCCTGACACCCTGAACTGAAGATGACAAATTGGATCGTTTTCCGAGCTCACCTTTGTGAACATGAAGCGAACGAACGTTGCATTCAGTGACTTTCTTCATGAACAAATTCTGAACGCTAAACTCCGGTTCTGCGACCGGTTCAGCAGTTGGCGGCGCCGGCACTGAATCCGTTGTTGAAACAGTGGCCTCCATTTGGATTAATTTATTGATCTTTGTTGTCCTCGTACTCTTTCGACTCAGCAGGTTCGTGCACAAAATTGTCCGCAAACTTCAGCTGCAGGGTTTGTTGAGGGTCCTGGTCTTGGTCTGCAACCGGATTGTCGTCCGATGGTTTCCACGGATCGTTGTCTGGAACCGGAGCCGAACTGCGGGAAGATAAAGAATCGGCAGCAGGTGATGTTTCAGTCGGAGCAAGCAGTTTGTGCTGCGCGTCCAGGACGTCGCGTTTGAGAAGTTCCTGGAAAAAAATAGAAAAAATCATCAGAGAGGCACGAGGGCTCAGTGGTGTAGTTAGGGGGGTTGGAGGGGGTTACTCCCCTGGTATGGGGCATGGGAAATCGGCCCGGGGGCATGGGGTATGGGAAATTTTTCACTTTTGGAACAAGCACCCCAAAGAAATAACTTTTGGACCCCGAGAAGTACCAAATTTGACCATTTTTCGAAAGGCTTGCTCGGTCACTTGCTGCCGAATTTATGTAGTAATGCACCAAATCAAAAAACACCACAATGAAAAAGCTTATTCACCTGAAGTTCTTCCTGCGTGAGAGCAATTTTATCCGGACAGAGCTTGCGCAAGAAAGCGTTGTTTGGCAATTCACTCTTCGCCAAATCAGCGGCTCCTGAATTGAAAGTGCGACTTCGCACAGAATTGACACCTTTGGCAAAAATAAACAATAATGTCAACACAATGTAACAGCAGTAGTAAACCAACATCAACGACAACCTCGTTTTCACAAAACATGATTACGAACAAAAAATCAGGCCCAATCAGCACCACTTCCAGTGACAGACAAAGTTTGGTCGGCCAACTAACTGCGTCAGCGACTCCTCCACGTTGTGATGCAAGTTCCCAGTGGTGATAAGTACTGGTCCCCACACCACAATCGGAGCCCCCCACTTGGTGGATTACTCGAGACGAGAGGGCAGACAGCAGCAAAAAAATAAAATTTGCTCCGAACCTGAGCCCAAATCCGAGCTCGACTCAGTCAATTGATTCGAGGTCGATGTGAGTTGTCCCAATTGATCGCTGTTGATACTGGACAGACCCAACAGGATATCGGACGCGCGAACTTGAGTCTTGCCACCGGTCAGCCGATCAAGTTTGTGCTCTGCAACTTTCGGAGTATTAAAGGCAGTCTACGGGAGGTTGTCACTCAGCCCCCGAATACCGTAACCCACCACAAGCGAGATCGTTGCGAGACCCATGCTGATCGCTGCTTATCGACACGTGTATTAGCGGCAGCAAGCTGGAAATTGTCATCATGCGCGACGATCACCAAAACTTGGAAATGTTGGTTGGTGTTGGCGCTAACATGCAAAACATAGATAAAAAACAAAATGGTCTCGACACGATCCTTGCAGATCAAAATTACGGTGGGTTACGGTATTCGGGGGCTGAGTGACAACCTCCCGTAGACTGCCTTTACGTTCGATTAAAACGTCTTTCGTGTGTCAAAGAGCTTAAAGTAACTCTACAATTGATCGTTGACCGCGTTTGTTTGCAGTCATTTTTTTCAGAAAATGAAGACTAGGTATCAGAAACCCAGATTTAGGAAATAGATTTTCAAGTCGTTGCTTTGTGATGTTTCACGGAGCCGACACATTTTTACAGGAGGAGAAAAAATGAAAAAAGTTTCAGGCGGGCCTGTGCGAAACATAAGGTAATCCAATAGAAGATATTTTCAGCGTTTTATACTCTGACGTTTTTCTGTTAAACGAGATATAAAGCATTGTGCGAAACGCCATGTGTGATAAATAATAAACGAAACACTCCAAAAAATCAAGCCTTTTTAAAGCACCCTTTTACTCTAGCATAATTTTAAGCATCTGTGGTGAATGAAATAAGTTGTCAATTAGAAACAAAAATCGTCTAATTATCTAGTATTCAGGGTGTGCTGTTCGTTTTTCAAAACCCTACACAGCTCACACAATGTTTACCACAACATGCGCAAGGCACCCATTCCCACAGCGCACACACACAAAGCTGAAACATTATCCCCGGCCGGCTGTGTGTTGTCATTGTGTGTGCGCCGTGCGTGGTCTGAATGGCTGCCTTGCGCATGTTGTGGTAAACATTGTGTGAGCTGTGTAGGGTTTTGAAAAACGAAAAGCACATCATGAATACTAGATAATTAGACGATTTTTATTTCTAATTGACAACTTATTTTATTCACCACAGGTGCTTAAAATTATGCTAGAGTAAAAGGGTGCTTTAAAAAGGCTTGATTTTTTGGAGTGTTTCGTTTATTATCTATCACACATGGCGTTTCGCACAATGCTTTACATCTCGTTTAACAGAGAAACGTCTGTGTATAAAACGCTGAAAATATCTTCCATTGGATTACCTTATGTTTCGCACAGGCCCGCCTGAAACTTTTTTCATTTTTTCTCCTCCTGTAAAAATGTGTCGGCTCCGTGAAACATCACAAAGCAACGACTTGAAAATCTATTTCCTAAATCTGGGTTTCTGATACCTAGTCTTCATTTTCTGAAAAAATGACTGCAAACAAACGCGGTCAACGATCAATTGTAGAGTCACTTTAACCATGATGTTTGGAGAACGGTGTTCACGCCCAACAATCTCATAGCCACCGGTACATCGCATGGTCAGCCATGTTCTGGCGGAAAACGCAGAGCTTCGACAAGCAAATCACAAAACCATGAGCGCCAAATTGAATACCGACTCATGTTACCGAAAAACATAGCCATGGTCACCACCTCCTTCAGCAAAAAGTATCTCATCTGTTCAAAACGCACGCCAAAAGTCAAACGCAACAAAATGACTGACCGAGTTTCTGAAGATATTCCTGATCAACCGAATGCGTCATTGCATGTCTCGATAGCTGCAAACAAATTGGGGTGTTCAGAGTTCGTATGCATGAAAAATTAGTTTGCAGTTTTGGAGAGGTACTGTTCAAGCAGATGAGCAACGGTTTATGTCAGACAAAGGCAGGCAAAATGATTCAAGTGAACTTTATGCAGCACGAATAACTTATAAAAGTGGAAAATTCAATAGCAACAACTGTACCAAGTGTAAAGTACTAGCAATATGCACAATATAGCTGGCATGGCAAAGACTAGCACAAGCAATTATGAGATTGAATTGAGACAAAACTTCTTCACTACGTTGGAACTGTCGACAGTCACACACAAATACATTAATTTTGGGAAGATTGAAGCTTCGCTTGTTCAATGTATTTCTGTTCTTCACACGCCAGCAGCCAATGTTTGGGAATATCGGACAGAACGTAGCCAGCACCGATTAAAGCGACTGAAACAAAATCAAACAGTACACTTCAACTTCAAAAATGGCCAAATTTTCAAATGGCCAAATTAAAAAAAAGACCAACCTGCACCACCAACATGCGTGAATATCGGGTTTCTGACTTGTCTAGCGATTGATCTTCTCAATAGTTGCACCCCAATCACGCCCCAAACAGCGCCCGATATCAGACTCCAGTGAATTGGCCGCTGGGGTCCATGATCTCGCGCGTATTCTTGCAAGGGGAGGGGCATTTCGGGACGGTCATCTTTCAGCCGTTGATCGCGAAGTTTCTGCTCGTATCTGAAAAGTTGGCACGAAAGTTTATTTATGTGACTTGACAATATAGTTGCAAGTAAAAACCCGTTTTTGCCTGAAAAAAAAACGGGAAAAACCGTTTTTTTCCAGAGGCCAAAATAACGAAACGAGATTTTTCCGGGCACTGGAAAAATATCGGAAATTTTCGGAAAATGTTCCAAATCTTTCATTTTTCCAAATTCGAAATTTTCCCAATTTTCCAAAAAAACTTGGACAGTCGCGAGATCAGTTTCTCAAATCCTCCAAAAACACCATTTTTTGTGTCTTTGGTTGACTTATCCAGCATGACTTTCAGTCACGAAGCAACTTTAGACCACATTTTGCCCAAATGTACCCCATTTTAACAGGCGACCAACTTTTGGTCTGGAAAAATATCAGTAGGTAAGTGTATTTTTCCGGACAAATTGCAACTAGGTATACTTGACAATAATGTGAAATGCAAACGTCGGAAAACTCGAACGAAACGACGGGCTGATGAGGTCGAAACCGAAGCGAACTAACGAACCGTTTATAAATTTCATGTTTTATGGCAGCGATTTCGGGTTCCGAAAGTTGCGGCTTTGCTGATGCGATTGATGACGTGCTGGCCTCATTTGCATCAGTTGATTTGACGGCTTTGTCACTCGAAGATCCGCCCCAAAGCCAACTCAAGCTCATGCTTCTTGTTCTTGTCTTGTTTTGCTTGCTGCCGGCCTTTTGTCAGACCTCGAGAACAGAACGCGATTGCGTGTTTTCGCGTCTTGTTTGAGTGCTTGGTGAAGCGCAGCAGCTATTTTTTCAACTCTGAAAAAAATCGTGGATTAGGTATATTTCGCACAATGAATTCAATTTAAACAAAATTTTTGCAAAACAAAACAAAACACCCAACAAAACAAATTCAGAAAAAAAACAAAAACACAGAGGTCAGTATCGGGCCCAGCCGCAATCTTTGACTTTTCCGACCAGGCCGGGGGTGCCGCGGTGCCGGCCCGGTCCGGCCGGCCCTTAACTCCACTCAAGAAAAAGCCCGCATTTCGGGGGAACCCCCATTTCGGAGCCTAATTCTCAAAGAAATTGCGCTTGGCGGCTTGGCGCACAGTTCATCATCATATTTTCCTTTTGTACGTACTGTAAAACTGTCGGAGTCTTGAGCCCTAATATGAAACGAACAACAAACAACAATTAAGGTTTGCAAAAAAATCATATTTTTCGCCCCTTTTGGACTTTTTCACTTTATTTCTGATACCAAGGCCGACCGGGCCGGGCCGCGATTTTTGACTGTACTACCGGGCCGGGCCGCAGATTTGGGCGACCGGGCCGGGTCGGACCTCTGTCTGTGTCCAACTTAGTAGATAGAACCAGCCCCGATTTCGTACTTTTGGTAAAACCAGAGATCGGAAACGGGCCGGCCGGGCCGCGATTTTGGACTTGGTCGACCGGGCCGGGCCGGAGATTTGGGAGGACCGGGCCGGGCCGGGCCGAGTAGCCCGGCCCGGTCCGGCCCGGTACCTATGCCTAAATTCGAACGAAATTACCACTTTTTGAACCAAAATTTTCAAAATTTTTGCGCTTCGCGCAATAACATTTCCTAGTTTTTGATATTTTCAGTCATCATTTTGAAGAAAGAAGCAGTGGTGTAGCTACCCATACTCAGGCCTTTGCTGAATCAACCTGTACTGTACCACCAAAAAAGCCTGCCTGCAATTACCTTACCTACTGTACCGACCGGTCGAGCTGGGTCATCCGGGAACAAAATTTTTATGTATACATATTGATGAGAATCAGAGATCGGAAACGGGCCGGCCCGGCTCGGCCCGGTACACGGGCCGGGCCGGGCCGCGATTTTGGACTTGGTCGACCGGGCCGGGCCGGAGATTTGGGGGGACCGGGCTGTACTGTACCACCAAAAAAGCCTGCCACTGCCTGCAATCAACTCACCTACTGCACCGACCGGCCGAGCTAGGGTGGGGTCATCCGGGAACAAAATTTTTATGCATACATATGCAGACCTGTACGGGAGGAATTTTTTACCCTCGGCCGGTAATGGCTTCAGATCGAAAAATTGGGGGGGTCTGGTAACCTCGGAAGCAAAATCAGGGGGGGTCTGGTAATTTTTATGAATGAAGTCAGTAGACCTTCTTTCAGTGTTACAGAGCTCATAGCCATTAGCCATGTATTCTCAGACTCATAAATACGTTTTGGCAGGTTTCTTTAACAAGCACAAGCATTGACGGCGCAAAACAACATTTAAAAACAGAATAATCAAGTTTACGTACAAAATCTGGAAGTATAATACATACCTAAAAAGTTGACCGAAATGTTCAAATTAGTTAAGTAATGCCACGAATCAAGAAACTTTAAAACACTTCTGGTGAGCTAAGAAGACCGGAGACAATGCAATTACGTAATTATTTGATGAGCCATTAGGGATCGGCGTCGGTCATGTAGACCGACACCGACACCGACACTTTTTTGGAAAGTACCGACACCGGCGAAAAAGCACGCCGACACCGACACCGACAGTGAAAAAATGACCGACACCGACAGTAAAACCGAGTTTGCCTTTTTTAGCCCTAAAAACTTATTTTTAGACCTAAAATGCCTTTTTGGACAAAAACCGGTGTGTTGGTGTACTTCTCACCTGAAAAAAGAGGGATCAAATACCAAAACAAAAAACAATTATTTCACCAATCACCAAAATCACCAAAACAACAACAAGAAACTGGCCTATTCGAGAGGATCAAGCATCACAATTTCCCGTCACATTGTGACCAAGCACCCGACTGAATCAAAATTGTTCCTCGAGGCAAAGAAGAAACTGAAGCCGAAACCTATTTCTACTCCGTCCGCTGCTCAACCGACTATTAGTCAGTTTGTTACCCCAACCCCAAGCACAAGCCAATCAACGACAGACGCCGCCGCCATAAGTCGCAGCGACAGCGACACAGCGGGCGGCAGCACCAGCAGCAGCACGCCAAAATCAGTCAAAATCACAAAATGGGACCGGTACATGTTCAATATCATAATCTGCAATGATCTATCGTTCAAGTTCGTCAACACCGAGCCCGTCAGACAATTGGCTGCCGCTGCTGGCTTTCAAATACATGAAGAGACCTGGTACCGCAAGGTGTGGCAAATAAGCGTTTTCTTTTTTTACACCTTATGCTACTTTTGCTTCTGTGTCTTGTCTTGTCTTGTCTGTGTACCACCACAATTGAGTGTATCTGATGTGATGGAGAATAATGATGTATCGGTGTCCTTCGCAAATAACTCGTGATTGATATTTCTCATTCTGTTCGCATGTCTTTCCTTTAATCTGATTCCAAAAAAATTGTTCTCTTGTTGTGTTGCACTGCTGCAGAATTGAAACTGAACCGTGTATGAGGAATTGGTCGTTCAAAACCAGCGCTTGGCGCTTTTTTATATGTTGTGGACAACTAAAGAACATAATCAGTACGAAATATATTTTTTTCTAATAGTAGTTGGCTGCCGAAAAATTGGGGACCGACACTACCGACACCTGAAAAAAACCGACACTTTTGTGGACCGACACCGACACCGACACCGACATTAGTAGTGTCGGTACCTACACCGACTTTTTTCCGACACCGACGCCGATCCCTATGAGCCATTTCGCCACGACTTTTAGGCCAAAACTTTGGCAGTCGATCACACAGAAACCCGCACCATCACCACGCTCATTGTGCTTGCTCTTTGTCATTTCAATTGTCTGTGTGAACGTTAGCTTGTGCAAATTATTTTGCTTACTTTGGAACTACTATGTTGTTCGTTTTACGTGCATCATTCAAACCCACTTTAGGGCATAGTATAACTGGTGCCACCCAACCCATCAACAAGCTTCGCAGTCATTAATCAACAACAAAGATACAATACCTATGCATATACACATGATACCTATACTACTGTATGCCAGCCAACATATGTATACTTTGCATACAACATGGCACTTCAACATTAAAAAAGGCATAACAAGTCATGAGTGACAGAAAATGCGCGCGAAGCGCGCCGACCTGAAGTATAAAAAGGCTAAAATACACGTTTAAAATGCTTTTTGGAAGAGGTACTGGTTTGGATTTTGAGGGGGGTCTGGTAATTTTTGCCGAGGGTGCCGGAATTTACCCTCGGCAAATCCAAAATGACCCTCGGCTGGGCCGAGGGTGCCGAGGGTGGTTGTACAGGTCTGATATGGATGAGAATGTACTCTTAAGCGCTAATTTCGCGCGTCAAGCGAGATTTTTCGCTTGGCCCGAACCCCCAAATCTCCGGCCCGGCCCGGCCCGAATTTTTTGGCTCAGATTTTAACCCAATTTTTGTCATAATTTTTGCGATTTTTTTGAACCTATTTTTGGTTAAAAACAACGGTGTTGCGGGGGGTGGGGTACCCCCTAGGTACAGTAGGTAAGGTAGGTAGGTTGACGCTCCATCCTGGTACACTAGGTAGGTCGCCGCCCGGCGGCTAGTACAGTAAGTTGCGATTTTTGGCTCAAAATGGTATATAAAATCGGTACTTTTCACTCCAAATAGGCGATAAATCGCCGCGCTACGCGCGAAATTAGCGTTTTAGAGCACATTTTCTTCAAAATTTCGACCGAAAAATTTTTGTTCCCCCTTAGCCCGGCCGGTACAGTAGGTAGGTTGCCGCCCCACATTTTTGGTGGTACTGTAGGTTGCCGCCCCGCCTGGGTAGCTACACCACTGGTTGAAAATACATTGTTTTCCATGAAATGGTCGTCAGATAGAGACAATACTGATCACTTGCTTGCCGAATCCGTCAGAAATTTTAGTATTTTTGACAAAAAAATCCCTACTTTTTCAGTAAAATAAGTCACTTCAGAAGCTTCCGGCCCGACCCTCCAAATCTCCGGCCAGGCCCGGCCCGAGCCAAAAGCCCAAAATCGCGGCCCGGCCCGATTGCGACCTCTGTTTCGAATTTTTTTCAGCTTTTTGGACTTTTTCAGTTTTCGGCCCTTGAAAATTGGCTGACCGGGCCGGGCCGGGCCGACCTCAAGCCAAAACGGGCCGGGCTGGGCCGACCTGCAGCCAGTGCTGTGGCTACTTTTGCGGGGCGGGTAGGGTACATAGGTGGAAAAATTCGGGGCGGGTAGGGGGGTAGTGTACGTGGGATCTTGGGGGGGGAAATCCGGTTGGGGGGGGAGGGGGGAGATTTTTCGGGGCGGGTAGGGTACAACACAAGTTTTTTCGGGTGCCTGTTTTTATGTACTAAAAAGTGCATATATCGCGCGCAGCGCGGAGATTTTTTGCACTTTTTAAGGTTTTCGGTCGAAATTTGGGCATTTTTGACCGAAAAATGGGGCATTTTGGGGGTAAAAATCGGGGCGGGTAGGGTACCAGGGCGGGGCGGGGTAGGGGGTAGGGGTCATGGAGCGGGGCGGGTAGGGGGGTAGCGTACCAGGCCGGGGCGGGTAGGGTACCATTGGGGGGGGGGACCCCCCCCCCCCCCCCCCCCCCCAGCCACAGCACTGCCTGCAGCCCTCCACCGGGCCGGGCCGGACTTTTCGCCGACCGGGCCGACTTTACCCGGCCCGTTTCCGATTTCTGATGAGAATGTACTCTTAAGCGCTAATTTCGCGCGTCACGCGCGATTTTTCGCCTCTATGGAGTGAAAAATACAGATTTTAAAACATTTTGAGCCAAAAATTATACTTACAACTGTACCAGCCGGGGCGGCGACTTACGTACTGCATCAGGATGGCGCGTCAATCTTACCTACCTATCCCCCCCAGCTGCAGGGATGCGCGGGGCTGGTCTTTTATAGTGATGTGGCACCGATAATGTACTACTACATGCTACTACACATGTATATATGCAGGTCTGGTGCAAAACCGGGCGCGCAAAGTCGATCTGACGCGCAAGATTTGGGCTGTAATCGATATTTTGATGGTCGTATATCAGATATACGGCATTAGATGCATTAAAATACGTTGTACGGCATGCTACAATACATCAGAGTAACATCGTTAGTGAACATCAACCTCAAACTGGTCGGAGACCATGGAATCTGCACAATACTACCGGGTGTCACCACACAAGTTCGGTCTGAGGCGAAAATTTTTCAATTTTTGAAAAATATGTTGTATCGATTTCATTTATCCTGAAACGTCGTTTGCAACACTTTTTCCAATAAAAAAATTTTTCGTCAAAAAAAAATCAAAAAAAAATTTTTTTTTTTAAAAAAAAGCTCGTTAATGAAAAAAATTTTTTTTTCAACCCTGCTGAAAACCACAGAGGCAGGTGCTGTTCCATGAGTAAAAAAGCAATAGAGAGGGATATACGCAATTCCAAGGCGTCCAATTCTCAATCGGTGTCCGTTGATCATAAGTGCCACACGCATAATACGGTCAGGGTCATCAATGAGGATTCGCCGGTGAAAAGCCAGTGGAAACAGGAAACCCAGTACAATTGCAAGACGCTACATAGTATGAATATGGGCGAACCAGCCGTACTCTGCAGTCTTAGACCATACCGCACCACTCTGAATTCTTACACACACCTAAAATGTTTCAGGTTACTGTAGCCACTTGGTGCTTTCACAAGCAAACCATGCGCGACGTGGCTACAGTAACCCGAAACATTTTAGGTGTGTAAGAATTCAGGGTGATACGGTATGTCTAAGACTGCAAAGTACGGTTGGTTTGCCTATATAAACGGAAAATGTCATATAATTTTGTTCATTTCTTTCATTATACCAGCGAAGCATCATTCAGTTGAATGTCGTGGAAATTCAACCTGTCACCGTGCTTCCCTTCCCTTAAGTACTATGTCACCATTTTTCTAGCTTTTTTAGTACTTAAGAGCAGCAAAAGTGGTGACATAGTACTTAAGGTCTGTGTCACCACTTTTTTCCCTTTTTTAGTACTTAAGAGCAGCAAAAGTGGTGACACAGACCTTAAGTACTATGTCACCACTTTTTTCCCTTTTTTAGTACTTAAGAGCAGCAAAAGTGGGGACAGTCCTTATGTACTATGTCACCACTTTTTTCGCTTTTTCAGTACTTAAGAGCAGCAAAATTGGTGACATAGTACTTAAGGCCTGTGTCACCATTTTTGCTGCTCTTAAGTACTGAAAAGGCGAAAAAAGTGGTGACATAGTACATAAGGACTGTCACCACTTTTGCTGCTCTTAAGTACTAAAAAAGGGAAAAAAGTGGTGACATAGTACTTAAGGTCTGTGTCACCACTTTTGCTGCTCTTAAGTACTAAAAAAGCTAGAAAAGTGGTGACATAGTACTTAAGGGAAGGGAAGCACGGTGACAGGCTGAAGAATTTCCACGACTTTCAACTGAATGATGCTTCGCCGGTATAATGAAAGAAATGAACCAAATTATATGACATTTTCCGTTTATAGGCAAACCAGCCGTACTTTGCAGTCTTGGACATACCGTATCACCCTGAATTTTAACGCATCTAAAATGTTTCGGTTTACTGTAGCCACGTCGCGCGTGGTTTGCTTGTGAAAGCACCAAGTGGCTACAGTAACCTGAAACATTTTAGGTGTGTAAGAATTCAGGGTGGTGCGATATGGTCTAAGACTGCAGAGTACGGCTGGTTTGCCTATATTCATACTATGTAGCGTCTTGCAATTGTACTGGGTTTCCTGTTTCCACTGGCTTTTCAGCGACGAATCCTCATTGATGACCCTGACCGTATTATGCGTGTGGCACTTATGATCAACGGACATCGATTGAGAATTCGACGCCTTGGAATTGCGCATATCAAGGTGTGCTAGCTGAATGCAAAATGTGTTCGGTCATTTGCGGTAGCTCATCAGAAAATGAAATGCACAATTCAATTTACAATGAAGCTTTTCCTGTTCTGCGGATGGCACGTATTTTACCTGGACCCCGACACTACGCACGGGCACGCTGCGATTTATTTCCACGTGAATTATCGTAATGCCCGCAATAAACGTTTGCCAGCGTACGTTGTTTCCATGGACATCACTCGATGGATTTCTGTGGCGTTTTTCGTCAGATAATCCGTGAATCTTGCAGTCTGAGAACAAGGGAAGTCGATTTTGAAACTGGGCTAGCTTTTCCCAAAATGCTATGCCAGCCAATCCCATGGCTAAAAACGTATGAAAGAGAATTTTTTTGAAGCCCGGATAAAATTGTGATTGTGACACCACAAAGCAGTGGTGTCGTTGGCAGTGTAGTTCCTGGTCCGGAGGGGAACAGCACCCGAGGGGGACAAAACCCACCCAGCGGCCCGGGGGGAGACAAGAAAAACGGGCGGGAGGGGGAGACCACGGGGGGGGGACGGGGGGGAGGGGAGAATCGGGCGGGGAGGGCAACACAAGTCGCGGCCGGCAAGACAAAGAGAAATCGGTCGGGGGTATCCCCTTTTTTTCGGAGGGGGAACAGACGTACCCACCTGGGGGGAAGGGGGGGGACGGACCCGGAAAAGGGGGGGGAGAACCCAAATTTGGAGAAAAGTCATTTTTTGAGGTCGAAAATTTGGGTCATTTTTGCCCCCTTTAGGAAAAAAATTTCAATAAAAAGGGTATTTTGGCGATTTTTGACGACATTGACCGAAAAATCACTCATCTTATGCCTAAAAATGCCTATTTTAGGCCAAAAGTTGCCTATTTTAGGTAAAAATTGGGGGAGCAGACGTACCCGGAGGGGGAACAGTGGGGCAGGCGTACCATGGAGGGGGAACAGACGTACCCGAGGGGGGACCCCCCTCCTATACTTGCGTATTTTTCCGCAAAATATATTTTTGGAAAAAAAACCGTTTTTTTTCCGGAAAAAAAACCGTTTTTTTTCCAAATATTTTTCCAGTACTTAAGGATACCCATGGTCCAAAAACGCCTATTTTGGAGAAAATTTTGTCGGGAAATGGCCTGAAACATGCTAAAAATGCACTTGGAGATTAAAAAGTGCTCATTTTGAACTGTTTAGCACCGATTTACATTAGTTTTGACAACATCCTTTCGTAACCCTTGAAAATATTTCGATAATTTTTTGAAAATAATCGGTTTTTTTTACAAAAGTTGCAATTTTGAATAATTTACGTAAAAATAAAAACGATGTTTTCCGGTCATCGTAAAAAAAACGGTTTTTTTTCGGTTTTTTTTCCGGAAAAAAAACGGTTTTTTTTCCGGCCCGCAAGTATACCCCCTCCCCCCCAGGAACTACACTGGGGGGAGGTTTCGGAGTTACTCGAGACACCCCCCAGAGGCTACCAAAGATACCCCTCCCTATGGTCCGTCAAAAGGCGAAAAAAGGCCGTTTTTTTGCATGCAATTTTACTACAAAATTGGCCTAAAAATGGGTACTGTTTGATATACTTGCGTATTTTTCCGCAAAATATATTTTTGGAAAAAAACCGTTTTTTTCGAAAAAAAACCGTTTTTTTTCAAATATTTTTCCAGTACTTAAGGATACCCACCCAGTGTAGTTCCTGGTCCGGAGGGGGAGATAGCGGACCCTCCGTTTTTTCGGAGGAGGAGATAGTGTACCCCCGAGCAGTGTAGTGGCAGGCCCATGTGTGGGAGGTAAGTATGATGCGGGGTTGGGACCGGAAGCGTGAGAGGAGAGGTATGATTTTGGTCACCCAAAAAGGCGAAAAAACACCGTTTTTGTGATACAATTTTGGCCAAAAATTGAGGTAAAAATAGTACTTTTTCAAAATTTTCGCCGAAAATCGCCTAAAAATAGGTATTATGGGTGGGTTTGCGCGCGGAGCGCGCGATTTTTGCGAAAATAAGGTCGAAAAACACCGATTTTTGCCTTACAAAGGTATAAAATTGCTTGTGAGAGGTATGATTTGGAGTTGTGAGAGGTAAGTACTCAATCCCCCCAACCCCCCCTCGGGTTTTGTGGTAGGTAAGTACCGAGAGGGGGTACCCCCCCCCCCCCCCAACCCCCCCCCCCCAGCCACTACTATGCCCTCGAGGGGGGGAAGAGCCAAATTCAGTAAAAAGTCACTTTTTGAGGTAGAAAATTTGACCTATTTTTGCCCCTTTTTGGAAAAACTTCTTCATAAAAAGGGTATTTTGGCGACTTTTGAGAACATTGACCTGAAAATCACACATTTTTGGCCTAAAAATGCCTATTTTGGGCCTAAAAATGCCTATTTTAGGCAAAAATTGGGGGAGATAGTGTACCCGGAGGGGGAGATAGGGGGATAGTCAGTGTAGTACTTGGTCAGGGTGTTGACGATAGATAGATTGGGACCCGAAATGTGTTGACGATAGATAGATGACCAAAGTCCGAAATCTGGGGGGGGTCGACCCAAACTTGTTGACGATAGATAGATGGTGGGGGGGGGGTCGCCAAAAATCAAGGTATAGTATAGTGCACTAAGTAGGTAATAATGTGTAAATATTAATGAAAATGTGTATAGATGTACTAAATCCGCGCGTAGCGCGCGATTTTTGCCTATTTGTGGTGAAAAATACCGATTTTGAGCCATTTTGAGGCAAAAATGTCAATTTTGGGTTCGAAATGTGTTGACGATAGATAGATTGTTCCCAAAATTTGTTGACGATAGATAGATTTGCCCATATGTGTTGACGATAGATAGATGAAATCAAAAAGTGTTGACGATAGATAGATGAATTGGGGGGGGGGGACCCCCCCCACCCCCCTCCAAGTACTACCCTGGGGATAGTGTACCACCTGAGGGGGAGATAGCGTACCCGAGGGGGACCCCCCTCCCCCCCAGGCAGTGTAGTTCCTGGTCCGGTGCGGCGGTTAGTGTACCTACCCCTTTTTTCCGTGCGGCGGTTAGTGTACCTCCCTGGGGGGGAAGGGGGGGGGGAAGACCCAAATTCAGGAAAAAGTCACTTTTTGAGGTAGAAAATTTGACCGATTTTTGCCCCTTTTTGGAAAAAATTCTCCATAAAAAGGGTATTTTGGCGACTTTCGACATCATTGACCTAAAAATCACCCATTTTAAGCCTAAAAATGCCCATTTTAGGCCTAAAAAAGCCGATCTTAGGCAAAAATTGAGGCGGTTAGTGTACCTGACGCGGCGGTTAGTGTACTAGTGTACCTTGGTCGCGGCGGTTAGTGTACCTTAGGGGCCCCCCCTCCCCCCCCCCAGGAACTACACTGCCCCCAGGTACTACACTGAGGATACCCATGGTCCAGAAACGCCTATTTTGGAGAAAATTTTGTCGGGAAATGACCTGAAACAGGCTAAAAATGCGCTTTGAGATTAAAAAGTGCTCATTTTGAACTGTTTAGGACCGATTTACACAACATCCTTTCGCAACCTTTGAAAATATTTCGGAAATTTTTGAAAAAAAACCGTTTTTTTCCAAAAGTTGCCACTTGGAAAAATTTCCGGAAAAATAAAAACGTATTTTTCCGGGCCTCGGAAAAAAAACGTTTTTTTGGTTTTTTCCGAAAAAACGGTTTTTTCCGGCCCGCAAGTATACTGTTTGACATTTTTGCCGAAAATTGGCCTAAAATGACCATTTTTAGGTGTTTGCGCGCGATTTTTAGGGGTTCCGTCAGAAGTCGAAAAACACCTATTTTTGCCTTTGAAAAGCATAAATCTACTTACTCGAGAACCCTTTGGGGTCGGCTCGAGATAGATACCCTTCCCCCATCCCCTCTAAGGGTTGACTCGAGATAGATACCCCTTAGGGGGGAATCCCCCCATCCCCCCAGCCACTACAGTGGTTGGGGGTCCCCCTGGTACAGCAGGTCAAATAGATTGACGCTCCATCTTGGTACATAACAGTAGATACAGGTCGCCGCCCGGCTGCTGGTACAGTAAGTTGCGATCTTTGGCTCAAAATGGTGTAAAATCGGCATTTTTCGCTCCAAATAGGCGAAAAATCGCGCGATACGGGCGAAATGAGCGTTTTAGAGCAGGTCGGTGTTGTCAAAAGTCGCCAAAATACCGTTTTTATGGAGAATTTTTCCAAAAAGGGTAAAAAATCGGTCAAATTTTCTGCCTCAAAAAGTGACCTTTTTCCTGAATTTGGGTTTCCCACAGAGGTACATTAACGGCCGCTCGGAAAAAAAGGGGTAGGTACACTAACCCCCGCGCCGGACCAGGAACTACACTGAGCCAGCCAGGACGCGGACAGCACAGGAGTGAGGAGGAGACCACTAGAAGGCAAAAGATTCCTTTCAGGCAAGAAAAATAAAAAAAATTTCTCGCGACACCTTGAGGCCACACATTGGTCGCTGGCTTTGGAAATCGGCAATGATGGCCTCATCGAGACTGAACTTGAGCTGAAATTGAATTCACCAACACAGCGAAAACGAATAACCTCACAACAAAAATTCAATAATAATAGCCATTGGTCGGCCAGCCAGCGGCTTCGATTTGTTATAAACAATGACGTCGAACCCGAACGCACAACAACAGTTCTCGCCGAGTTTGGAAGAAACGGACGAAATAGTGCCTATCGATGATTACAATGCCGAAGAGGTTTGCCAATTGTGTTCTTTTTGAAAAGAAGGTCTTCAATAATAAATCATTGTTTTCTCATAATCATATCATAATTTCAGGGCAAATTCCAAGCGTCCATCAAATGGTTGATCACAAAAGTGTATGACAAGAACGTGCCGGATGCGTTGCTCAGGCCATTCGTTCGCGATAATAATGTGAGTTCTTTTTGCTGAGGATCACGAAAGTAGTTTGGGCGCCACTATGTGGTCCCGGTTCGGCACGTACCATCATGAGGCCTGGCGCTTCCACTTGGAATCGTTGCAGAGGGAAAACAACCGTTTTTTTCTTCCTGAAAAAAAACGGCTTTTCCAGAGGCCAAAACAACGAACCGATTTTTCCCTGGCACTGGAAAAATATCGGAAATTTTCCAAATTTTACAAGAAAATCTTCGTTAGTCGCCAAGTCGTTTTCTTGAATCGTATAAAAACACCGTTTTTTGTGTCTTTTGGTTGACTTGTCCGGAATGACTTTCCTCATGAAGCAATTTTAGACGATTTTGGGCTGTTTGTTACCTTCAGAACGTGCTTCCTGGGACTGCTTTCTGGGTCATTCTACTGGCTCATTGAAATTCTACTGGCTCATTTGCCAAAATCGACTGGCTCATTTCAACGTCGTTACTGTTCAGCTTATGCGTGTTGTTGACGTTACCATGTTGCTTCTGATGCAATAAAAAACTTGAACTTGAACTCAAATTCTTACTGGCTCAAATGGCAAAAAAAACCCTGATCCCATTTGAACAGGCGACTAACTTTTGGACTGAAAAAATATCGAAAAAACGGCTTAGCGCTTGACAATGGTGTCGTTGAGGGGGATTGGGGGCGTTACCCCCGGGTATTGGGTATGGGAAATTTTTCACTTTTGGAACAACATCCCTAAGAAATGACTTTTTGACCCCGAGAAGTGCCAAAATTGACTATTTTTCCCCAAAAATCAAAAATCGCTTACTGCCACAAGAAAACCCTGTTTTAAGCAGTTTTAGACCAATTCCTGGCACTTTTAGGACATTTTTGATGTCATTTTTCAGTACCCCCTCGGCTATGGGAAATTTTTGAATTTTGGAGAAACCCCCTGGTGTGGTAAATTTTTTACTTTTGGGGTGCATAGGAAATTTTTCCAAAAATTCGGCTGGGTATGGGAAAATTTCAATTTCTCAACGACACCCACATCTGGGCGCTTGGTAAACTAATAGGTCTGCCTGTCCAGTTGGTATTTTCTTACTTCATCGATTATATTTTGCGACTTACGAATGACGCTGTTTTACGCAAACCGCCGTGGGGTTGTCACCATAGCTGGAAACAACTTGTGCGCTTGTGGAAGTAGAATCGTAAAAGCCTCGAAATTCCTGCATTGATAAACGCGGGCTGAACTGGTAGGCGAGTTTGAGCCCAAGACGGATCAAATCAGTGTGTATGTTCATGTGAAAACTTGCTCAATTTCGTTGCAGAACCAACTTCATCTATCCCCACCGGCCATGTACTGTCTAACCAGCGGCGAATTGTACACATCGGCGGCGGCGAAGATATTCCAAATCCAGGACAGCGCCTTTCTGGCGCAAAGTCACCAGGCCGTGCTGCACGAATTGCATCGGATCGGAATTGACTGCAATGACCCGAACACTGGAGAGCCGCTGACGGAAACGCAGCTCAAGATTGAAGCGCCGCTGAAAATGGTTGGTTGCTTTGGATATTATTGGTGTCTTGATCTGAACGTTCGCCACAGTGACCTGTATCCGGTAGGATTCGGATCGGCTCAACCGTGCCAAGTGCTCCTCTCCTCGGTTACCAATTGCGAGTTCTGACAGATTCAATTGTCGGCGTGTTTGGGCACCATCAGCACAAATCATTTTTAATGTTTCAAAGGTCCCAATAGAATTTGCACCTGACAAGATCAACAACCGGAGAGGCCAACCTTATAAAAACGCAACTGCCACCATAGAATTTTTTGACACACCTAAAAGAGTCTGCACATGAAAATCAGGAGCTCGTGCACGCCGAGAATTTCACCTAGAATTGTGTCAAATCTTCACTTTGCCCCCAAAATTCTGCCATCTAATTGCAAATTCCACCTTGAAAGTTTTCAAATAAAAAAAAACGCTGACTGCCGCACTTTTCCAGCAATCCCATCTCAGCCTAATCGACGGTCTAATGGCTGCACACATGAAGTCAGTAGTGACCGTGCAAAAAGTGGTCGAGGCCGTCGGGTATGTGTTGGTCGGGTTACACTTGTTTGCTGAAAGTAGCTTATTTTTTTGTTGTACCGCAATTTGTTGGCAAGCGCTGCTGGAAGACACGTGCTTTTTATGTGATCAGAGTAGAACATTTCCTGACTTTGTTGAAAGCAAGTATGGGCAATCCATCGGCTCATGGCACTTTTTATACACACAGCGCATGCAGCAGCACACGCCATTTTCTAAACAAGAGAACACTTGGGGGGAACTCCTTCTTATTCCCCCTTAAAATCCCGTTTTTTGCCTCTTCCCAAAACCTTTTCCCCTTTTTAAAAGGTAAAAGAGAGAAAAAGCACCTTAGGCAGAAAGAGCAAGCCCCGGGCGGGGCCACAGCGGCGGGGGCCCAAAAAGTATTCTTTCCTATTTATGCGAGTCAAAGGAAGCCGTGTCAACGTTGTAAGCGAACTCCTAGCTCAGGTCGAAAATCCACGACTCCCCTTGAAACTGCAGAGAGAGAGAGAAATCACACCTGACATGCACGCCGCCAACGTCACCAGAAGCCTGAAACATTGTTTCGTGCGCCGGCTTCTTACGTGGCGTGTGACGTCTGATTTCTCTTTCTTTGCATTTTCAAGGTGAATCGCACAATTTCGACCTTAGCTAGGAGCAACTGGATTGCACGTTGAGTGGGTGTTTGGACCAATATAATAAGGAAAGTATGATGCTGTACAGTTGCTATGTTCCGGAACAATTTCACTGGGTTAACTATTTTTCCTCGAAAAAATTATTTTTGTCCACAAGAATATATTTTCAACCACAAGCCCAGCATCGAAAGGTAAATCAGCGAAAGATCTTCTCGCAAATCACACTTTTTCCATGGTGATGATAATTTGTGTCTGTGTCACTCTTCGTTTCGCACTCGCTTCGAATAATCAAGCAAAATGTCTGCTTTCCCAGGCGTCACACGAACGTCGACGCAAAAGAAGCCCCATTGGACGGCGAAGACTCGTTGTTGTTCTGGGTGAACAAAATCTGTGCAGCTGTGCGCGACAATCAGGAGAAAATGCAACGCCGAGCGGGCGGTTAGTTGGAATTTTTCCATGACTTTTCTTTTGTTTTTGTTCAATTCTGTGAACTTCATGCCTTGGGTCAGCTCAGATGGCTGTCAAACCTTATAAAGAATCGGATCTGCCGCGCGACTTTCTTGAATGGATCATATCTTGAATTACAGTGGTGCCTTTAATTTCGTTTGAACAGCACAAACGCTATTGCCGATCGCGATCAATTTTTTTCGAGATGCTCTAAGTCGGCAACTTTCGAAATTCTTTTCGAAATAGTCACGCGGTTGTTCAACTCAGATCCGATCCGATCACCAAGCTTCATATTTTTCTACTCTCTTCATATCGTTCCACCGTAAATACTCACTTGCTTGCTTCTCGTCTTGTGAGTGCGATATTATGAGTAACGCTGGCGACCTCATGCGCAAGTGTGCTGTGCACACGGTTCGTTGTTGAATAAGATATAAAATTCTGCGAGTGTGTGTGCGTGAGTCACGCCGCTTCATTCTGCCTTGTGCTCAGCACACAACGTACTGCATGTCTCAACTGAACCCGACAGGCAGTGTTGGGAATCAATGAGTGCATATACTCGAAAGTTTGGCAGGGATATGTCGTGCTCCCGGCTATTGTGTTTGCATTGATATGAAATTGGCGCCAGTTTTGTTATCGCGTATCCTAGTCTTTATTCAAGAATTATGTTTCTGCGTGTGCTTGTGGCGTTGTATTTGCGTATTTTCCGCAAAATATATTTTTGGAAAAAGCCCGTTTTTTTGGAAAAGAGCCGTTTTTCCTGATATTTTTCCAGCACGTAAGAAAAGGATACATATTGTCCAAAAACGCCTATTTTGGGAAATGGTATGAGACAGGGCACAAGTGAATTTGGAGCGTCAAAAGTAGCCATTTTGGACTGTTTAGAACAGTTTTACAGTGGTCTTACAATATCTGTTTCGAGAAATTTCTCGGAACTTTTTGGAAAAAAAGTTTTTCCAAAAGCCTGCACTGGAAAAATTTCCAGAAAAAATAAAAGCGTATTTTCCAGGCTTCGTTCGGAAAAAAAACGTGTTGCTCCAAAAGAACGGTTTTTTTCAGCCCGCAAGTATATGGTATGTGGTGTGTCGTGTGTGTGTGTGTTTGCAACTTCAAATTGAGATATTGACAGGTTTTTTGCCTTTTTTTCTTTCAAAACTGTGAAATAATTCTGTTCACTGGTCACTGACCGACCTAACAACGCGCAAGGCATATTTAGCTGCATATGAAACATTTTTTTGAATATCTTGGCTTCATCACAGTAAAAAATCGCTGAAAATTCATTTGAGTTTTGGAGAAACCGTGAAAGCACAGGGTTGAGAATGAGATACACCACATGTGCAAAATCTATGCGTATACCATAACTGAATGGGGGCTCAATTTTTACGACGTGCCATGTCGGGCAATTGTGGCTTGGCTGTGACTTGATTTGGTCAGTTCTGTCTGATGTGGTTGTAAACCATCAGATTGACTGGTCGTTAATGGTCGGACGCCACACCAGCAGTGTTGTTGGCTCTGAAACTGAGAATGTTTATAATTCAAACACATGATATTCAGATATTACAATATATTTTCGGTTTTGCGTGAAATCATGGCAGAAAGTACCGATGAATATTTGACTGTTTGGGCCTGCCTGCCTGGATGTTGGGGAGAATGTCAATGTCAATTCCAGCTTTTCATATGTGGTCGTGACGTCAAAGAGGTTGTATAGTTTTTCATTTTATTATCGGTCCAAACAAAGTATACAGCAAGTGTTTCATCGCAACAGCAGCCATCAAGTAACACGCATGTTTCGAGCCACGTTGTCGACACGTTGGTTATCATCCGTTTTTTTTCCAGAGGCCAAAATAACGAACCGATATTTTTTCGGGCTCTGGAAAAATATCGGAAATTTTCGGAAAATTTCCAAGTTTTCCAAAAAAAATGGAGAGTCGCGAGGTCAGTTTCTAAATCGTGCAAAAACACCACTTTTATGTGTTTTTGGTCAATTTCTCCAGCATATCTTTTCCTGACGAAACGCTTTTAGACCACATTTTGCCCAAATGTACCCCATCCGAACCGGCGACCAACTTTTGGCCTGAAAAAATATTGAAAAAAGCGTTTTTTTCGAAAAAAACGTTTTTTTTCGGTAAATATTTTTTTCCGGAAAAATTGCAATTGCAACAACACATTTGTGCAGTGGGTGACCAACCAAAAGTGTTTCTCTTT
Source organism: Rhynchonema sp. JSB1_4 (assembly GCA_030248065.1). Lineage (NCBI taxonomy): Eukaryota > Metazoa > Nematoda > Chromadorea > Monhysterida > Xyalidae > Rhynchonema > Rhynchonema sp. JSB1_4. The sequence goes on from JASAMV010004951.1 coordinate 118,090, forward strand.
TTTGGAACGGCAGTAAAAAGCATAAAGACCGGGCGAAAGCACCACAAAGCACAAGTATGAAACTGTACTATAATTTGATATACTGTCTTGATTTTTCAGGCACGCTGTCCGATCTGCCAATGATACCGGAAATGGAGGACCTGTACGAAGACATGTGTGACGGCGCGTGTGTGTGCACGGTCGTGTCCTATTACAGGCCACATCAGTTGAGGGTTAATGGTGAGTTGGGTCAAGCATCTGGGAGGAACCTTGCACCCGACACCCGTCACTTGGAGAAAAAAAGCCAACATCAAACAGTTTTGAGAATATCCAAGGATGCCCGACACCCTACACCATTAGTGACGAGTACCAGTGATGCAGTTAGTCCGGGTGGTTGATAACTGGAGGGGTGCAGCTCGGTAGACACTGATAACTGGCCATATGTATGCCGTGCTGAAAGCAACAGCTTTCTGTGTGACCAGAATGGGAAATGGTGCATCATGTCCATGTTCAAATACCAGACTATGCTGTTTTCAAAAAAACCGCGATTATGTGCTGGCTGTAAATGCCCAGGTGGAAAGATAGTGCACTCCGTGTGCACTCAACATAACTGAGTTCTGTTTTTTTTGTTGAAAGTTGTGAAAACATATAATTTATCCTTTTCGCAGATATCTGCCTGAACGACCCAATGGGCCTCGGTGATTGCGCCTACAATCTACGTTTGCTGAAATCGTTCTGTCAAAAACATCTGCCGATCAATTGTTTCCATTTTGCCATCGAAGACATGCTCTACTTGCACGAATGTCTTCAGCCGAACATTCAGGTGATTTGAGGCGGGGGGGGGCAGTGCTGTAGCTGGGGGGGGGCAATGGTACCCTACCCGTCCCGACCTGGTACAGAACCCCTACCTGCCCCGATTTTTACCCTCAAAATGCCCATTTTTTGGTAAAAAATGCCCAAGTTTTGACCGAAACCCCTTAGAAATGCAAAAGGTTCAGGTACACATCCCTACCCGCCCCGGATTTTGCTCCCTTTGTACCCTACCCGCCCCACCAAAGTAGCCACATCGCTGGTGGGGGACTGGGTGAACATTTTTGCTGACTATATTTGTTAATTTGGTCACATCCACACACCAACCATAGTTGCGAAAAAAACCGGTTCTTTATACTTTGTGAAAAAAGCCGAAAACTTCGCAGAGGGTAAATTTCCGGAATAGGTTATGAAATAACAGGTACAGGCTACTTTGAGCCCAAAAACTGCTGTGAAGTGTAGTCAAAGACACAATGTGTCACTAAAGTCATAGAAACTGCTCAAAACCTCCAAGTTACATTGGTTCTATACCTCCAGATGGCACTTGGGCATTGATGAACCTCCAGAATGTTGAAAAATAGGGGTTAAAACGTCGTTCTCTCTTTTGTCAAAATTTGGAGAAAACTTTGCCCGTTTTTTTCACGGAATTTTATTTCCCGTCCAAAAATGGACCCGTTTTTTTTACTTTGTTTTCACGAAAATAAACCGGTTCTTTCCATCCACAACTATGTATACATCCAACCAGAAGGAGGTTTGGATATTTACGCCACCGTGTCGTAAGTAATTATCAGTATTTTGTTGGACGAGTTTACAAGTTTTTTTCCATAGTTCTTCGGGTGGAACCGGATATTACGTTATTTTGGAATGCCTATCAGCATCGTTGGAAACATTTTATTGGGTTGATCTTTGATGCCCATCTTTCATAAAATATGGCGTTTATTTTTCTTGAATTACATATATGCTCACTCAATTTATTTACTGATGTAGAAAGAAGGCAAAAACAAGGACAATCTATTCAGGCCTTTCTCGCCGACCTGTTTGTCCAATTTGAAGTCGAGGACACCAAACGTTCTCAGGCGCAATCACCGAATGCAACAGGTCTGATTTTAGCCGATGGCTTGGAGATTAAAAATACCGATGTTCAGTTTTTGAAGTGTTTAGAATAACTTTTAAATCTAGATAGAAACACACATTCGAAAGCACCCTGTTCAGCATTCACTGTGCGAATGATTGAAGTGCAATACCCAGTCCTTTGTACGTTGACTTGTATAACACCGTCGTGTCACTTTGTTTATTCTCCGTGAAAGAGGCATTGTATACATACCTAATTAATTTGAGCAGACGTTTAGCTGTTGTTTGCTTTATTTTGCCGAGTTCAGTTTGTAACGGGAGTAGACACAAGGTCCATCCTAACAAAGTTGTTGTGTTAATGCTTCATTCACATCTTAGATCACACGCGTAGCCCGACATGATGTTGCCCTGTCGACCACCACCAACATTCTCTTCCATTGCATCTAATTTAGGCGCCGCGCACCGCTCAACCGTCAACAAACCGACAGCTGGCCGACGACGGCTTGACGAGGCCCTGCAACCGGCTATACCATCTTCAAAAGACAACAGTCGTGGCCCGAGTCAGAGTAGCACATTTCTGTTGAGAGCACGCAATCCACAGTTGCAAGCCAGTGAGTGCAGTGTTGAGTTGACATTACTAGTGTTGGTTTTGTACAGAGCGTTGCACAGGTATTAGCTGGTTTTTACCAATTTATGCAATTTTAGCTAATTTTTACCAATTTATGCAGTTATTTATTGTGAACGCAAAACACCAATCAGTATTGCCCAAGTCCGTGATCTGGTTTTATGCCAGTCAAAAAAAAACGGCTTACTGTGAAGTGGTTGATTGACACATTAAAAATAACGTGTTTGTACATATATATTCGTATGAAATGAAACATCGCATGATTTAGAGCAAGAAGCAGTTGACGTAAATTCGTCGGTTGACGATAAAAACCAGGATAAACCCCTGGAGGGTAAGTTCAACACTCACCCCAACTCACACCCAATTTGGCTCTGGGAGAAAATGTGGGTGAAAGCTGATATTGTTCTGTATATCCCCCTGAAGAGGTTATGGTGTGTCAAATATTGCTTGTTGTATCAGACGCGAGGGCAAGGTTACAGTGGCGTTTTTACTGAATTTTATTGTGACAGTAAACTTTCCTTTATTTCAGACGTGGCGCCTTCACTGATGAATTCGGCTGATTCACTGATGACACAAAGGTAAATAATTTTTTCAAGGTTTTCGATCGCCACCGCCGGTTTGCCTTGCGCGCTCAGGGTAGGTCTGACATTACTCAGCTCCGGTCTTCCCCGTGCGGCGGTCCCTGTGTGGGCAAGGCAACCCATCGTTGTAATTTTGCCCCTAAAAATACTGTTGTTTTTTCAAAAAGCTTGCTTATGGGCGAAAAACCGATTCGTGAAAATCAGCGTGAGGAAACCTACGGTAACTTCGACGCGAAAGTAGATGCTGAAATATCCAGATAATCTCTTTTGTATTTTTTTACCTTTTTCGTGGGATTATTGCAGCAGAATCATTAGCTACCCAATCCACAGTGCTGTCATTATCCTCACCAATTGGAACATTTTCGCACGAAATTCGCACTAGTTTGATCAATTGGGGCGAAATCGGCCTTGCCTTGGTCGTGTCCGTTTTTGGGCGTGCACTTTTTGCATTCAGGATATTTCGACATTTAATGATGCTACTAATTTCGGCCAGCTTAAAAGTTGTTCCCAGAAATAAAATGAACAGCTTTTACTCTGATCCGGTATCAGTGGCAACAATAAAATCGGAAATATCCTGAACGTGACCAACGTATGTAGGCACGGACCGGACCCATCACCGAGTTTGATTTCACAACAAGTGTGCTAAACAATTTGGTGCGCCACAGGAGTGTCGACTCGCTGCGTTACCAAACGTATACCGTGCCGCCGGGTCATCGACCTAACAATCCGCGTACACCCGTGAATGATGGAACGTTTGTGAGAAGTAGCACGACGACTTTTGGCGATTTGGGACAGCAACAACCGCAGGTTATTGGGGCAGTTTAATTTTGTCGTACTTGATACTTTTTGCGTTTTTCTTGATTTTCTTTGTTTCGAACCGGAAAGGTCTTGTTATTCTAACTAAAAGTCAACATCGAAATGGGTGGTCAGTTTGGTTTGGCTTACCTCATCTCAAGAAACGTTTTTTTGAGTTTCGAATACATAAATGCCTTCGTCGATGCAATTCGACGTCAAATTAATTTTTTGCTGTTAATTTCTTGATAAATAAATGCCGACCACACATTCAGGAACAGTTTTTCGCAGACTGTAGCCTGCACTACAATATTGCAGTCACATACAACTGTGTGTACGCTTCACGAGTCAGACAACACGCTTGAACAACCTCTCCGAAAGTTTGAGCTGTCAAGTGTTATGACCATGAGTATTTTATTGTTAGTGGGTATTCGTGGATGTCGGTAATGTCGCACCATGTCACCACCCAGCAAGAGGACTATCAGCAGTTTGTACACAGTTCTTGCCTAGGATCGGAACCCATACTTTCCAGGCATCGACTTCCACGCAATCCCCGACGCAAGGCGTTGCCGACTCAGGTCAATATGCGCGCAGTGAGAGCATGCCCGGCCATGCGAGTGTCAGGTGAAATATCATGGCGACGTTGCCACTTTTTGACCGGTTCAGTCCTGCCTCCGGGGCACTTTAGGGGAGATGGAGTTACTTATTAATGTTGCTTCATAGTAGCTTACATAGTTGCTTCGTAGGCCAGAATATGAAATGTTTGTTCTAGCTGATTGGGGGAAAATAATCATCGATGGTAGAAATTGATGGTTACTGTTACAGCAAATCTCGAAATGCCCTGATAGACGCGTGATCACAATAGACTCGTATATGATTATGAACCAAGTTTGATACAATAACGGCGATCGTTTTCCCTCTTTTCTTGTTGTTACAAGACAAATTTTGATTTCCACCAATTTTTTCGTTCGACAGATTTATCAGATTAGATTAGAAACGTGATCCGGCTCACTGAGTCATGGTCGGGTTCAGTGCTGTGGCTACTTTGGCGTGCATTTTTTTGCACTTTCTAGGGTATTCGGTCGAAATTTGGGTATTTTTGACCGAAAAAGTGCATTTTGACGGTAAGAATAGGGGCGGGAACCACAGCACTGGTCAGAATCGATAAGACAAGTTAAGAGAGTGAGAAAAGTAGCTGATGAAACTTTTCCCTTCAATTTCGGCAATTTAAGTGCAAAACGTAAAAAAAAATATTCGTGCAGATTGGAGCTGGAGGCCAAACGTCGCAACTACCACACGCAACGGGCGGCGTTGAACGCGCAGCTGGCGAAAGATCGCGAACAACGAGGGAAAGACGCGTTCTTTACGCTGTTGGGCAAACCCATCAAGGAACAACAACAACAACAGGCGAGATCACCGGGCGCCCCCGGCAGCAAGGGCATGACGAACGGACAGGTGGGGGTGGTGATGGTGTGGATGTGCTGTGAAATGATGAAAAGTTTATGCCCCACCCTCCAAGCCAGTTATGGGTTCGTGTACACCATGCAAGGTCACAAAAAAGAATTGGACCGACCTTTTTCAACGGGAAAGAATCTTGATGTCCTCAGCTTTTCGTAGGAAGGCACAAAATTGGGTTTGAAAATGCGCAAGTCAAATCATTTTTTTAGTTTGAGTGTTTTTGGTTATGACTGCCGAGAATAATGCACGTATCTTATCTGAATTGCGCGAAACATTTTCTTCTGATCAAATGTTTTGTTGAGTTTACGATGTTTCGTGCAAATGTAAATTTTGTAAATTTATAGAACGAACCATCGCCGGCGGATAGGGCGCTGTTGTCGAATCTGACTGAACAACTACAGCAACTGAACTCGGAAGTGAAACGGATATCACAGGATCAGGTGAGATAACCGTGTTTGTGTGTGAATATTATCATCTATTTTTGAAATTTACAAAGGTTTCCGAAAATTGTGCAACTTTTTCTTGTTTTATGTCTTGCAGGACAAGATCTACAGACGATTGGACGAAGACAATTTCGATCGACAGTCACAATCGTTGTCGATGCACCAGCTTCATATTAACGTTCGTTACAGTCTAGCCGCTTTGTGGGGACCCCTTTTATAGTGGAACCCTGTTTATGTCGACCTTTTTCAAAGCTATTTTTCTCCCCGATCTGCCTTTAACCTCGTATCACTCACTGCATATGGTGGATGTGCTGTTTAGTGACAGAAAGTGGCCGGTTCTGATTACGTCACTATAAAGATTTTTTTTGTAGTTTTGCACCTCCAGTGCCAGGTGAATGCAAACGCCCGCAGGCAATGTGGCAAATCCTGTTAAAAAATAAAGCTTATAGATGGCTGGTTGTGTCATTCGTTTTAGTGGTACTTTATAAATAGTCACCGATCGCCCGTTAATAGTCTTATAATCTCACCTGAGCGTGAATTCTGCCTCCTAAATTATCGATCGTGCGATCAACCCGCCAGATCATTTCACTGTGACAACGGTAGACTGACCGCACAGTCTAGTTTGTTCTCGATTGTATAAACACAATCAAGCCAAATTTTATTCACTTTCTTCAGCCAACTTCTATGTCCGCGGTCTCACCGCAATCATTTATACTCGACAATACAATGTCCCTTGCTCAAGCCAGCATCTACGCGCAACCGCAACCGATCGCTTCCGGTTTGTCTAAAATTTGCCCGTTTTTTTTTCAAGGTAAATTTGCAGATTGTTGGTTTTTGCCTTGGGAAAACATAATGAATTCGAAATGTTGCTTGTTTGACGCTCAAACGTTTGCTGGCTGGGAGTGAGGCAAATACAAATGTTTTATCCACAGCATTAGTGAAGCGCACCAGAACTGACATAGCAATGCCATTCGTTTCACATGAGACTCACAATTCTAGAATTCACACCCAAAACTGGCAACAACGCCAGGAACAACTCCGGCAAAAGTAACACTGTTGTTTTACAAATAAATTGTGCTGGTAAAGCCCATCGCATTGTGAATGAATGGAATGTCCATTTCCTTGTGATCAGTTGCACTGTTGGCGAAACATTTTTCTTCTCTGGGATGTACGTGAATTCAATAAAGTGAACCAAGAGGCAAATTGGCAAATTTTACCTGTTTTTTTTTGTCGAACGTGCAATGTTGGGGTTTCAACCGATGTCGGCTGTCGGATTTTTTCAAATGTCGTGTGTTGGGTACACAGCTGCAGGTGGAAAAAACAGTTTTTTTCTGAAAAGAAAAGCGAAAAAAACAGTTTCTTCAGTGAAATATATGTTTCCGAAAAAATGCAACTGTAGTTGGGTATTCGCCCCCTCCCCGTTCCCGATCCCCACTTCCATACGCTCAACATCCCGTCTGATTGACAGCAATTTTAAATTCCAGAATATGTGTGCAAAATGAGCTGACGCCGAGCCACCAACAAAAAACGAATAACAAAATCGACAAAATGAAATGTTGGGTCCCAAAAAGCCCGACATCTGGAGGCACACGACACACACTTTTTTGGCACCCGACAGACGACACCCGACATCTCTCTGCTGACCCTAATGAAAACCCCCTGACCATTTCGCAGTGTTGTTCTTGAGATTTTTCGATGACTAAGCCCACGTTGCAGGCGCACAACCAATCATGTCGACTAGTGGGGCTGGTGGTTTTGCCCTGCATCCTGCCCCGGTTCAGACCATGACCCAAGCATCCACACAGCCGTATCATACGGGCACGCCACCAAGCGCTAGTCCATTGATGCAGGCAATGCTGCAGCAACAGCAAAGTTGGTGGTTTTTCAGGCTTGATGTAACAGTCTGCCCTCTATGTGTCGAAATATTCATTGTAGAGAATATTCGGGGAAAATAGTTTGGTCGCAAATCTACCCGAAATACCATTGATTACTGCTTTGCTATCTACGTATCTCTACTGCTCTTCAAAGGAAATTTTTTTTGGCTCACTGAGAAATTGCGTCTTGACAGTATCATCAGCAAGAATGGCTCATAGTAGTGTGGTCAAATCAAGCCATCAAAGCCAGTCGTCAAATCACATGTATTACTTCACGCGCTCATTTGTGGCTCATATATTATTGCTTTATTTGGCGACAACATTTACGACCTTATTTGACGACATTACTATTAGCCGCACGCAAAAATGTGTAGACTGCATTTATTATGGTTTCTCACCATATAGCTACTCAGACATTTTATCGAGAGAATGTTGGTGCGCTTCTGTGCCAATTATTTTGTGCAGTGGTTGAGAAACTTTATTATTTAGACTTCTTACCTCCGTTTTCTGACTTCCAACAATGCTCAACCCTTAGGACCCCAATCCTTGCAAGCTGGCTACATTGGAGACTTCGTTCGGGTGTCGGGTGAGTAGTGTGCCACGTGAAACATCACCAAACCAGGCGTAGGCCCAAAAGCAGCCACACTGGGCTAAGGTTGACGTGCCAGAAAGTCGTACGAAAGGGCTCCAAACCGGCTAAAAATTGGTTACCAGGGGTTTTCGGATACATGGAACCTGGAAATAACTTTACTTTTTTAGTCTGGGCATTTTGGGTCTGAGGAATATGGTCCGTCAAATTTCGGTCCAAACATTGGGCCCTGCGGTTTCGTGGATCCAAAATGTCCTGACCAACAAATTGAGCCCTTTTTCGGATTCCCCGTGTGCGAAAACCCCAGTTACCCGATTTTTGTCAGATTTGACGCCTTTTTGTACGACTTTCTTGCACATCATCCTTAACCTAGTGTATCTACTTTTGGGCCACCCTATATTCACCACACATGTCCTTTTGCACACCACGCTGTGACTCTGGGGTGATTTTTTGTCTCACTGTTCAATGCGCGACACTTTGATTTAAATTTGTTGGAGTGTTCTATTCCTTTCTGATCAGCTCTACGTTTCATTAAAGCGAAAAGAGCACCTTTATTTGGTTTCACATATTTTCTCTTTTCCATCGTTTTTTTTTCAGCCAGCACCCATGTGTTTCTTCCATCACACTTGATTGTAGTACCCGATTTTCCAATATTTCACACACTATACATAAACCAAATTTTCCAGGTCTTCCCACCACCGTGTCCGCACAACAACTGAGCGGCACACCACCCCTAAGTGGCCCCTTGCTGGTCACTGGTGCTTCCCCAGTGCAAACGACGGCGCCCCTGCAAGTCAATATGAGACAGTCACCCGTCACACAACATGGACAACAAACGTTTAGGTGCGTGGAGGACTTTTGTGGGCTTGAGGCTAACCAGTGTCAGTACCCAACGTTATCGAGTTTGATGACCTGATCTATCTTGGTCACGTGATGTTTTCAACCATTTTTTCGGTGCTGACCAATATTTGTTTTTTTGAACCAGTGTAACAGTTATTTCCGTATTGTAAAGAGCTGCTGTGAACATCATCATGATCAAAATGAGTGCAATTCGCCGTCACTGCAAAAAAAATGCACAAAGATTTGCGACCAAATCTGATCACGATCATCGAGCTTGCTATCACCCCCACGTTTCTGTAAAATTACACATTCACACAGCCTAGTAAAATGGGTCCAGTCCCTGCCATCGACAATTATGTCACTGTGGCCCGGACGGAATAGCACGAAAACGTAATTATGATGATGATATTTTGGGAGTATTGTTTTGCTAAATCAATCCGGTATCGGGCTCCTTCGTTCCGATTGCCCCATTGAACGAACCGGCTTTTTGGCTTTATTATTCGTTGGTTGAGACCCGTTGTTGACACAACTTTGTTGACTGACCTGCAGTGCAGTTCCTGGTCCGGCGAGGCGGTTGGTGTATCTACCCATTTTTTCGGTGAGGCGGTTAGTGCACTTCCCTGGGGGAATGGGGAAGACCCAAATTTAGAAAAAGTCACTTCTTGAGGTCGAAATTTGACCTATTTTACCCCTTTTTAAAAAAAATCCCATAAAGAGGGTATTTTGGGGACTTTTGACAACACTGCCCAAAAATTACTCATTTTAGACCTAAAGTGCTGATTTTAAGCCTAAAACTGCCTATTTTAGGCAAAAATTGCCGCCGTTATAATAGTGTACCTGGAGAGGCGGTTAGTGTACCTGTGGGGGACCCCCTCTCCTCCAGGAACTACACCGTTGACCTGACACTATGGAACGATATCAAAGCTGACCTGGTGATCGGCCCGGTTCGGTCTCTCTTTAGTCTCATGACTTTTTGGATCGATGATACTTTGAGATTTTGCTGATGCCGCTGATTTCAGTCAACGTGAGTGATTCTCAGTGGTATAATAAGTTTCTAAAATTTCGTTGCCTCATGCATTTTTACAGACGCAGGGAAACTCCCGTTCGAAGTCGAGGCAGGCAACAAGCAAACAGGCTGACACACACAGCTTGTGTGACTGAAACATTCGAGACGCACACAAGCCAGCTGCGTGGCTTGTTGACTGTGTGCTGAGCTGGTTGCCTGCCTCGACTTCGAACGGGAGTTTCCTTGCGTCTGTGAAAGTCTGTGCGGCAACGAAATTAGAAACTTACTATAGCTGTTTGTGATCATTTTTTTACGGCCGTTGAAATTAGCGGCAAGAAATCACGTTTCCATGGCCGAAAGACGTGACCGGACCCGTGCCTGACCGATGACGAAGTTTAATATCGTTTTCCGATGATATTCCACGTTGATTTTGGGTCCCTCAAGCCTTGTGTGTGTCAATATAACTGCGTCAGCCATCCTGCCTAGGTTTTTTCCAAGCGACAAGTTAATATTAACTATTTGCTATTTGCACTAGCTAATTTGCGATCAACTATTTGCAGACTGCATTCGGACGCCGAGCCACCCTCGCGCCTGGACCCGGCACTGGAATTGAACCGCAACCTCACCAACTGGGGCATGACCTACCGGGCCGGTGGGGTGCGAACCCCGAGACGGACTTGGGACAGTGACAGATGGGCACACGAAATGCAACAGCAACAACAACAGCACGGACCACCCAGTGCCATTTATGAAACTGGTGAGCTGTGAGATTAGGATTGTGTTTTGGTGCAGTCTGTCCTATGAACCAGTGGTGTCGTTAGGGGGGGGGGGTGGGGGGGGGGGCTACAACCCTGGTATGGGGTATGGGAAATCGGCCGGGGGTATGGGGTATGGGAAATTTTTCACTTTTGGAACAAGCACCCCTAAGAAATGACTTTTTGACTCCGAGAAGTACCAAAATTGGCCATTTTTCGTCCAAAAATGTCAAAAATCGCTTGCTGCCGCAAGAAAACTCTGTTTTAAGCACTTTTAGACCAATTTTGGCACTTTTCGAAGATTTTTGGGGTCATTTTTCAAAACCCCCACCCTCGGGTATGGGAAATTTTTGAGTTTTTGGGGGTATGTATGGGAAATTTCCCGAAAATTGGGCTGGTTATGGGAAAATTTCGATTTCTCAACGACACCACTGCTATGAACCTATAAGTTTGGCAATGAAACGAATAATATAGGTATCAATTATTGTGAAGACTAGAGTGCTAAACTGCACCATTAGCTCGGGAACGGTTCGGCAAGATTGTATTGTCGTTATGCGTCGTGCGATGTGCGTCTTATTTTGGTGGTAAATTATTTTTTGTCTGATAAACATAGGTTCTCCTAGTCTTAATTTCCACCAGATTATGTTTCACTGTGCCAATATTAGAGGTGGCGTTTGGGTCCAGCTCCGGCGGGGCCTTCTGTTTGTGCACCCAACTAGTTAGTGGCCATATCAAGCTTGACGGTAAAGCAGTGTGGCAACGACCACGTTTAACTACGACGACGACTTGGCGAAGACCAATTTCCTGGACTGCGTTGTTCTGTTTGTGTTGCTCCACTAATTTTGACCAGCGTAAAGACTATTCGTGCCTTGCAGTGCATGGAAACAAACTATTTACACTGGTCGCAAATAGTGGTCAAACAACTCGCAAAATACGGTTCGCAGCCAAAAATTGCCGCGCCATTGTCCAATCGTAATGCGTGCATTCAAGCTCGGTTTGGCCCAGTAGTGTGGTTGAGTGTTGTTGTGTGTCCGATTGCAGACCTGCCCACCACATCCCACAATCAACAACAACAACAACAAATGATGTCAACGTCACTGCATTCGAACGCGTCCGTGGAACTGACGGGAGATCTGATGGATAATAGTGGTACTGCTTTACAGCCGGCTGCCGTCGGTTAGTGACCAGATGGTACTGGTGCGAGACTGTCAAATAATCCAACGAACCGAATGACCCTCAATTGGGAGCATATTCAGAAAATTTGCGAATAATCCCCCAAGCGATTATGTATATTTCGATAATTTCTATTAATTTTTACATCAAAACCTAAATATGCAACCCCAAATAACCCCCGGGCATTATTGGCATTGTTGGATGATGTTTCATGTGTAAATGCTATGCAGTCGATTCTCTTTGGTTTTTGGTGAGTTGACGTTGGCCACAACAGCAGTATAAAGATTTTTTGTGTGCCAGTAATAAACCTGTCACCTGTACAGAGAGGACTGTCTGCTCGATATCCGGATTCCGGATAGTCGTGAGATTTTGGTCGTTTAGTGTTTTAGAACTTACAAAATGTGTTACGATGTGTGTAAAGACAAACTACATCGACACGAGCCCGATTTCGAAGGTGGTGTGTATTCAAAACGAATAGAAAGAGAAAATCATCATGCTCCACTTTGTATTCTTCAACGTGTAACATTTCCCAAATCAGCAGTCACGTATTAATGTTTCACAATTCTGCCAGCTGCGAAATCGGGCTCGAGTTGGCGTAGTTTGTCTATATGTGTTTCCGTTGTTAGACAGTGTGCAATAGTTTGTTTGCAGTTCCAACAGCAACCAGTGAGAAGAACAGAAAAAGTATGTACAAACGTGGTGTTATTTGGGTATATAATGTAGCAGGTATGGGAAAACGAATACGGTACCTTATGACGTTAAGGGATGTTCGCGGTGAATACTCTTTACGTATGAAGAACGATATATCAGGTCGCGATCGAGTTATTTATTTCGTAAAATTTCATCAAACAATGACTTCCCCTTGTCGACTGCAGGCGCTCGTGGTCGGATGTCGCAAATGCTGACCGAGGCAGCTAACACGGTACAACAACAACAACATCAACAACAACAACATCATCAACAACAACATCATCAACAACAACAACATATAAAAGCAAAATCCATGGAACCAGAATTGGCGCGAAAAGTGTCCGAAACACCGCAAGGCGCTGAGTTCACCGTCGGGTCGGAAGTTGACAGGAGGGTTAGTTTGGGAAGTTTTGCGTGATTACTGGTGTCTGGAAAGCGTTGACTTCCCTTGCGGACTGGGCGAAACATTTTATCTGGCTGTTAGCTGTATTTTTTATTTCACTGATTAGATTCCCTTGGTTGGTATTGATAACATTGAGTTATCAAACTTTGAGGAACAATTTGGCTTTGCGGAACAATTTCTCTTGTTTGTTTTTTTTGTTTCGCTGAGGTATTGATTGAATGTTGATACCTTATCTCTCTTCGCTCAGCATTGATTTCTCTCGTGGATTAGCCAAAACAGTTTTTCTGCCCCTCTAACATTTCTGAGTGTGTTCAACAATATAGCTTGGTGTAACCCTTTCTTGCGAAGCGCCATCTTGTTTCTAATTCTAATTCTGTGTGACATACGATCCTGTTTATTTATCCCGAACAACGTTAGGTAGGCATGTTTATGTCACTATAAAGAGGATAGATGGACCCGAGTTTTCCAATAATAAGATCCTGGAAACAGAACTGTGATTTGTGCAGAAAAGTCCACCCACGAGTTTCTGAGACGACTTTTCAAAGCTTACTTGGCCAGATTCAAAAATGTTCCGGTTACACGTGTTTCTAAAACAAAAGAATGAGATTGGGCCGAGAGAGTTGATGACAAGTTCCAGCTGGCTGACCTGAATTTGTTGCCTGCTGACGCGAACAGCAACGTTATTCAACACAAAAATGTTTTGGGAAGTAAAAGGGAATTTACGCACCGAGGTGGAGAGCGTGTTTTTACCAACTACGTGCGTTTCTCTTTCTTTCGTTTTCGAAACATGTGGAACCGGAACATTATCGGATCTGCACAAGCCAACTTCAAAAAAGTCGTCTCATGAGCTCGTGGCTGGACTATACCACACTCTGCCCTTTTTACACTGACATTTTATGTCAGTGACATGATCGCAGACGTAATAATGCGAAGGTTGCCCGCAACGCTTGTGGATTGCCGATCTCTGAAAATATCAGCCAAAAAAAGCATTCACCATAAAGTGTGTAGATCACATTTCACTCAAACCGGACGTTTCCATTTGTAGACCCTGGAAATGGAACAGAAGCGCGAACAACTGCTGGCGAACGCAATGCGACGACGAGAACGGATGGAGGCGAAAAAGCAGAATGACGATGCGAAAGATGCGCAGAAGCGAGAACAACAGTTGAAGAAACAGCAAATGCAGGAACAGAAGAAACAGGAGGCCGAAATGAGACGGTCTGTTTACATACGGTCGTTTGGGTGCTGTTTGGTTTCTTCATGCATTTTCTGAACAAGCTCAGTGGTCGTTTTTTTCGGCGTAGTTATGTGGTGTAGGGTGTGCGATGGACAGAAATGTATGCCATGTTTTATATCTTCACTCCCGTTCCCGTATTCTGACTTTTTGTCCCGGGGTATCGGACCCCAAAAATTTTCCGAAAGCATAAAAATCTATCCGAAAGGCTCTGAGTCGCTTATCTTGATGTTTTTACGTGTCCAACAGCGATTTTGCTGAATTGGCTCTGGGCTTGTTTCGAAGCGCACTGGCATCCTGCTTTCGATGATGTTTCACTGACGCTATAAGTAATCGTGGCAAATTGTCAAATGATACTGTTTTTTCCAGGTCGTAGAAAACACAAAAATTGCGAAAAAAATATGATGTTCCAAACTAGTGCTCATTGCAAAAAAATATGATTTTCCAAACTAGTGCTCATGCCCATTTTCAGCCAACGAATTCGCGAGGAATACGAAAGGAAGAAAGCCGAGCAAGCAGCGTTGGATAATCCGGATGCCTCTGGCGTAGGCGGTACCACACCTCGATCGCCAAGAAAAAATGCCCCTGGTTGGTTGGATTGTAGATTTGTGTGGTTCTTCAATCTGTTAGGCACTGGACCTGCCTATTCTGCCGAGCGCAGAATAGTTTTCGGTATCTTGCACACACCAGGTGTCTGTATTTGATCTTCGATATTTCTGTGATCGTGAAGGATAACGAAACACGTTGGTTGGTTTATTGCTCTCAATGACGCATAAAACCATGCAGGTAAATTAGTGATAGAAGCACAGCTACAAGACCGGGTGGGACAACTACGGAGTGTAACACGTTCAATGAGGCTGGAAGTTGCTGCAGTTCTCGTTTCGGATTTCCATCAACAACATTTTCTCTTTATGGCAACGACAGTAGTGGTCCTTGTCCTCAGTTTAATGATGTCACGATAAAGAACAGAACATAGACCTTGAACCAGATCACATGATGAAACAACCTAAGTAAAGCAAACTCCCGTGAAATGCATCTTGCAGCAGCATCTAATCTGATATTTTCGCTGGTCAGCGACGTCAACTACACGATGGTTTCCTTTAACGAACTTGATGTTTCAGGCAACAACAACCGTGCCACGTCGCAACCCCCTGGCCGTCCCAAATCAGGCATTGTGCATAGTTCGTCATTGCGACAAACTGGATCAACCAGAACAAGGCTTGCGATTGGCGGGGGCTCGACTCAGACTGTGAACCTGGATGGAAATGTGACGGATTCGAGTGTGTTTGGGGGGCAGGGGTACATTTTAAGTGGGTACATTGAAAATGGGTTTGGATGAATTTTTTCAAGTGCTTTGTCTGATCCGCAAAGGGCAGCTAGTTGTGAATGCCAGCTATTGATAGCGCATGCATTGATGCGCCTTATAGATCAGGCCACGAACGTGAATAGTTCTTTCAAGAACAGTGTGGGAGTGGTTTTATGCATGTTTGTGGTGCACCAGCTGGGCGCGGTGAGCCAACAAACCTTCAGCACGGCTCGAATTTTTGTCATTTTTTGTTTTTCTCAAATTTTGCTCAAAATGTACATATTAAAAAACCGATTTTACAGCTTTCCGGGCCACAAGTTGGTCGCCAGTTAAAATGGGGCACATTTGACCAAATATGGTCTGAAATTGCTAATAGGTGGTGTCGTTGCACCACTGGAGAAACTGACCTCGCGGCTTCCCAATCCTTGTTGGGAATTATTCCGAAAATTTTTCATATTTTTCCAGTGCCCGGAAAAATATTGGCTCGTTATTTTGACCTCTGGAAAAAACTATTATTTTTCCTTTTTTCCGGCAAGAAAATCCGTTGTTTTCATCAACAAAACACGGCAAGCCTCCGCTCGCTCATGCATGATCTCAGAAAGCCAAGTTCTTTCAGTTTGACGCTTGATGTTTCACCCCGAAACGACATCGTTTGATATTGTCTGATGCGGTGGTTCTTTCACGTACTTCACACGAAACGAAATTGAAAATAGAATTTATTCAAAACCAAAGCTCAATCTCAATGTCATGCCGAGGCAACTAGAGCTGCAGTTCTGTCATGCTAAACACCAGAGTTAACGGCACAGGAACAGAGGTCGCAATCGGGCCGGCCCGAGCTCGGGCCGGGCCGGGCCGGGCCGCGATTTTGGGCTTTTGGCTCGGGCCGGGCCGGGCCGGAGATTTGGAGGGTCGGGCCGGGCCGGGCCGGGCACCCCGGCCCGAAGCTTCTGAAGTGACTTATTTTACTGAAAAAGTAGGGTTGTTTTTTGTCAAAAATACTAAAATTTCTGACGGATTCAGCAAGTAAGTGATCAGTATTATCCAGTGGTGTGGCTACCCAGGCGTGCAATCAACCTGCTGTACCAGCAGAAAGGCCTGCAACCAACCTACCTACTGTACCGGACCGGCCGAGCTTGGGGGGAACAAAATTTTTTATGTCTAAGTTTAGATGATGAAAACGTACTCTAAAACCCTCATTTCGCGCGCAGCGCGCGATTTTTCGATTATTTGGAGTGAAAAATATCGATTTTATACCATTTTGAGCCAAAAATAGCAACCTACTGTACCAGCCGGGGGGCGGCGACCTCACCTATCTGTACCAGGATGGCGCGTCATCTACCTTACCTACCTTGGTATTGTCTATCTGGCGACTTTTTCATGGAAAACAATGAATTTTCAACCAAAAAAATAGATTCAAAAATCGCAAAAATTGTGACAAAAAATGGGTTAAAATCTGAGCCAAAAATTCGGGCCGGGCCGGGCCGGAGATTTGGGGGTTCGGGCCGGGCCGGAGATTTGGGGGTACGGGTCGGGCCGGGCCGGGCCGGAGATTTGGGGGCTCGGGCCGGCCAAACCCGGCCCGATTGCGACCTCTGCACAGGAAACACCTTTCAGTTCTGCTTGGACCACGGTTTCGACTACCAGACACATGCATGTTGTTGAAATTGTGATCTTTATAACGGCAGTCCTTGAAAAACTGCAGATCTCCGTTAAGTAAATCCCTTGCACGATTGTACGCTATGAAAAAAAGTTACTTGCAACTAGCAAATACATAATCCTGTGGCTCCTTTGAGATATCGCCACAGCCTGACTTGGGGGCACCTTGTCTTTCAATTGCAAATGTAACGTATTTTTATATCGTTCTTAATTTTGCAAATTAGCTGTTTTTGTGGTTTAGACCAGCGTAAGTTGTCCGTCAAGCACAATGGAACAATTCAACGTTTTTTTGAGTAAATTTAGGTGCAAAAAAATTAAATTCTGGCACCTAGGATTTTGGAGTTTGGGTGCCAGTGGCACCTAAAATTTTGGCATTTTTCGTTTGGCCCCTGTTTAGGTGCCAGTGTGCCGTTTGGCACCTAAAAATTGGCGGGTTTTATTTGAAATAAATAACCCTGGAATAATTCGTATCCTGATCGAACTAACGAAAGCTGCCAAATCTCACAATATGATCAAACTAAAACTTACAAGTTTCAACTTTTGCAACTGTAGTCTGTTGTCGTAATTTCGGACAATTCTGTTTGATGTCCAAACCGGGATAGCTATGTGTTTAGCTATGTGTGTGGTTCAAGTGAAAATAACCATAAACTATGAACATACGTTTCCTTCACAGGTGTTCGCAACAGCAGCAGTATTGATCGCGTTGATCAACTGGGCTCGCTGCCTCGAAGGGTACCGGTGGCCTCCACACAGGAACCAGGTTGGTTGTTATCATGTTCATTCTGTTTTGCTGTTTCTTTTGCTTTTTAAAATATGTCCTGTTATTTCCGTGAGCGAAAATGCCTTATCAACATAAAGCTGTATTATTTCTAGTTAATAATCGAGGCTTGGCAAAAATAGATCTTTAAAATTATTTAATTTCATAAAACGTTGATCTACCTTTGGGATGAATACACACACCGATAACGTCATCCTGTTCAAAGTACTCGAAATAAAAGAAGAAGAAGAGAATTCGTGTTTGGTTTTTTTCATTCCCGTGCCCTATATAATAGATAAACACGCTTTAGGAGCAGTAATGTTTCATCGCTGGCACAGGCGTAGCAGCCCGATTGTTTGCATTTGTTCTTTGCTTCACTGCCTCGAGCATAAAATAACTAAATAGTGTTCTTCAGCCATCAAACCGTACGTGAAGCCACGTCGCAACTCGAATCGTAACATTATCACGAATGCCTTGCAATACACCGTGTTCGCCGGCACCGTGCACGAGGCTGCAAGGTCGAAAGTGTTGCAGGTTAATACAATTTCACCGTTCTGTATTTTGTTTGGCCGTTTTGTTATTATTATTGTTATTATTATTATTATTGTTCGTATGGGAAATTATAGCAAGTGTTGTTTGAACCGTGGTTCATTTTTTGTCGACTTTTTAATTTAGTAATGTGAATTGTTCGCTTTTGCTTTTTGGTCTTGCCCGTTGACACAGACGTGGGTTGCGCCAAGGCATCGTCAGTACGAGCGAATGCCATGTGGTGATCGGAGTGCGAATTTGGGGCACACATTATTGTTGTCGTTTGTAATTGAAATATTTATCCATACATCCAGTTCCAACTCAAAACTGGGGCTTCGTGATTGAGTCACCGCACAAGCGTAAACTGCACAAATGTCGTCACTAATTATGCTGTTAGGCAACACTTTGGAATTTCAAGTTCACCAACTTTTAATCCCAACTGTCATACAGGACATGGCGCGCGCTGACAGCAAACACTTTCTGCTTCTGTTCCGCGATCGCAAGTGTCAGTACCGCGGTATGTACACGTGGGACGAGGAGTCGAATCAGGTGCACAAAATCTGCGGCACCGGACCGAAAGTATGCAGCGAGGATATGATGGAGATATTGTTCAAGTAGGTTTGCGCTTTTCGTTGTTTTTACTGGTTGGCGCATCAGGACATCGTCAATGCGAATACGAAAAGTAGATGGCCTGAAACAAGTAGAAAGAACGGATTTCGTTGTTCTCTGTGCATTTTTCACGTATGGTAAACTTCTAAATTCGCTGCCGGACAATAAGATACGCCCCATAGTTGATGTCCACGACGTCAGACTGATTGCTACCCGCGCGCAGTTCGGAAACATTTCGCACAGCTGCCTGGCTGTCTGGCAAGCTGCGCATGCGTGTTTGCTGTCCGAATGTTTCAAAAGTTGATTTTCGGGTTCAGGTCTGGGCATTGGCTGTGGGGCGTAGGCGTACCGCGCTGCACGGCTGCAATTTAGGAAAAATTACCATACCAGGAACAAAGAAACTCCACAAACCTGGTAATGTTTCACGCACAATATGTATCTGATGTTGATTATAGATACGATTCCGGTGGCAAATCATTCAACGAGGTGCCGGGCATGCGTCATCTATCGACCACCATTGATGCGTTCGCGATTAAAGACGCGTTTTGGCAGAAAAGCAAACCGACCGGGCTGGCGCCGAAAAGATAGTGTCCGTGGTTATGCCATGTGCGATTTCTGGTATCTCTCTTTTATGTTTCCCATAATACAGTCTTCCCTGTTCATAGCGAGACTGAGAAAATCCATTCGGCTTGGCAGGCAAGCAGCACATCGGTCCCAATTAACCGCTTGGTTATTGTGTTTCGTCACTGCTGATACCTTCAGTGAGAGCTGGATACAATAGTCTGCCATCATTTTAGAGCAGCCTTTTGTGATTTTGTGCGAAACTGTGTGTGTGTGTTTTCCTGTTTTTGCTTTGCGCACTCTTGTTTTTTTTCCTTTTTTTGATTTTTTCAATCTTCAATTCAACAAGTCACGCTCACATAATGTAGGTTTGCTACTCAAGATACTGTTCCCACAAGTTTTCTCGTGTGAAAACGTTCGGCAACGTTTCTAGCGCTTTTGTCTCAAGTTTCAACATTTTCACCTGACGCTATGCATTTATGTGGACAGATTATTCCAAATAAGAACATATAATACAATCTTGCAGTTCACTTGAGAACTGCTTTTGTTTGATAATTGGTTGTGAAAACTTATTTTTGTGTGTTCTCATGATAGCAGCTACTATTGTTTGGCACTGCGTCCGAAATAACATAGAGGAAATATGAAAAAGTGTATTCAGCTCTGTGTTGTAAGTATCATTATGGATTATAATTGTGCATCGCTTATTGTGCTGCCTTGTTCGATTTTTCATTATTGAAATCTTATTGATTGCATGTGTCTGTTTGCTGCAATTACGGAAATGAGGCTTTATTTGTTTGAAATATTCGTACGAATTAAAAATATGAAAAAATATTATTGTTTATCAATGTTGCTTCGCGCGGTTTTTTTCGCTTGTGAACTATTCACGTCGCTTTTTTGCTATTTTTTATTTTGCCATTACATTCCTGAGCTGAACGTATAGTTGTATCGAAATTTTTACGATTCTGACGAACTTTCGAACTTATGGTAAAAATTTTGTGGTTTTTTTTCGCCAAGATTTGTGTCTGCTGTGTGATCTCTTATTAAAGCGCCACTGAAAAAAAAGATTGTGTTGATCTTTTTGAAACGTTGTATAAGTCGACACTTTTTTATTTTCGGCCTAGTTATGTTGATCTGCTAAACACTAAATATAAACTGTATTTTTTAACTGTAGGGATTTTTATTTTTGATCATGATTACAATAATTGCCACAAAATGTTTCAAACAACAAGTTCATTGATGTTTCAACATGTTGATACCGTTGCTAATAATGAACATTTGATTGTGATTTGTGATTGCTATGAATTTTATTCATTTTTTAAAGTTTGGCAAGTGTGTATTTTCATTGTATTTATTTTTTTAATTGAAAGCATGTTTGGAGAAGTGAGTGGCTATCTCGTAATAAAGAGCAGGCTTTGCTGATATTTGGCCGAAAATTGAAATGTGGTGCTGCACTCATTTTAGTCAATCAATGTTCTTGGGCACAATCGGTGTTTGTGTGTTTTCATTGGTTTCAAAATAGAATTTCAATATTTCAATTAACAGTCAGTTACACAAGTATCCGTATTTTGTTCAATCAAACATCAAAACGCACGAATTTGTTCTCGGCTCATGAAGAAAACGAAAAATACAGAGTTCTCAAATGAAAGTAGAATTCTGACGAAATATTGTAGAAGTAAAGCGTGTATGGTTTGGCATTTTCGTTGTATACTTTCAGAGGCGGACAGTGCTCCGAGCGACATCGTGATACGGTATACTCTCTTTATGGCGACGTGAAAATGTAATGCTGGAGCAATGTGGATAAACACAACCTGAATTCTTCGACCAAAATAAGGTGTCACCATGAGGAGAGCAGACGGTATATACTGTACATGTACTGTACCCGGCCGAAAATCTGGTTTGTCAATGCCGAAAACCAATGTCGTTAACGCAACTGCCCGCGTTTCCTGCAAACGTAGATATGAGGCGGCTGAAAGGCTGCCGTCGTCGCGTAAGAGTTTGCATGCATCCCGCCAGTTGCGTTTGACCTGATCACAGACAGTTACGTTGACAACAGTTGTATTAGCCGACAACAGTTGTGTTAGCCGGGTGCAGCACGCACACAAACCACCACACGCTTAGAAATACATATTTACAGCAAACAATATTTGATCAAATTAATTTATTCATTGTGTGGGTGATTATTACTCCAAGAACAATTCATGGTATTCACACGATTTTCGTCTGGCCCGTTGCGCCATCATGGCCCAGGGTCCGGACACCAAACTTAGTGCGTGACCGTCCTGAAGCGCGCTACCCGTTCGAGAATGCGTGTCCCCATCGCTTTCGTTTAAGTTCGGTTGCGAGACGCACGAGTTGAGACGTTGCAGTTCCTGAATTTAAAAGGGCAGTGTTTTTGGATTGGATTTGTCGGTATTGCACTGTGCATAGCTGTGTATCCTCGAAGTCGAAGGTGTGTGGTTGTGTTGTACATGATCGGAGCTGGCCTGCCTTGGTCACGTGCGATATTCGTGACTGGGGATATTAAGAGATGACCAGTTTAAAAGTTGTTTTCACTCAAATGCGCAACGCTGAAGCTGGTGTCGGTACTTGACTCTTCTTGTTTCTTAATTAAAAAATCTCAGCTGATCAAGCCAGGTCAGATCTGATCACTAAAATTTGATATCGACCTTGGGGATCAGCCGACTTCGATGCTGGACCTCATAAGCATCTTGTACCGCATTTCCTCTGATCGAAACCGTGCGCTTTTCAGCAACACACTAACCCAGGGGCTCTTGGAGCGAGGGATTCTATTGAAAGTGGCCTTCTATTTGTAGCGACTTCTGGCTCGAGCGAGGCAAAAAACTAGTCAATGAGAAGGTGTATGAAAATATCGAGTACATGAGACGCGAAATGAACATGAAGTTTTCATATACCGTTTTGACAGAAAAAAAGTTACTTGTTCCACAATCAATAACATTGAAGTTCTGGCTTATAGTAATGTGGTCAAATCATCTCGTCAAATGAAGTCGTCGAACACATGTGTTAGTTTTCGCGCTCATTTGGAGCTCATGTGTTCGACGACTTTCTTTGACGAGATGATTTGACGACAAAACCATTAGCCGAAGTTCTCATACTGATGCTCATCGCCTGCTATCACTATTGGTGCACAATATTGGGGGCTTCCATTGGGTGGGGACGTCTATTTTTTTGAGGTATGCGAGACCCGGGGGCTTCTATTGGATGGGGCTGATAGAGGGGGTTACAATCAGAGGAAATACGGTTCGTAATTTTGTTTCTCTGACACACACAACTTCTGAGAATACACAGGCTATCGCTTGCATGTATGTACATAGGATGCGTCGAGAGACAAATTTTGGACACCTTGAATTTCAAAGCGGTCGCATTTCAACACTACAGTCGTTAGCAAACAAACACAGCACGAAAACGGCAACAGTGTGATTATCGGCCGTGCTGTTTAAAGGTCTGAACTCCCGCGATACCACCATTATCTCTCGGATTTGTTCGCAATTTCGGGAATTTAGACCAACATACAGTAGTTAGCATCTCGTTACACGAGCAAAAGCATCTGACGTAAAAATAATAGTGAAGTGAAAGTGAAGCCATTCTACAAGCTCATTCTGCCAAAAAAAACACTAAACCGAGCGTCTGAGAGAAATTACCGAATCCGAGCAATCGGAGTCATCCATCATCTGAAACATCAGCCGGTCAGAATGTCCTCCTAGCTGCAGAATTATGTAACTAACTGAACAAAAAGATGGAGATAAGAAGCACCCGCAAGGACCAAATGCGTGGTCATCTCATTAATGAAACTCAAAGCAACTTGAATGGGACACGCGCGTTTGAACAAAACAACAGCGCGGGACAAAACAGCCGGCGGGTGGACACCAGTGGTGTCGTTGAGAAATCGAAATTTTCCCATACCCAGCCCAATTTTCGGGAAATTTCCCATACATACCCCCAAAAAATCAAAAATTTCCCATACCAGGGGGGGTTTTTTCCAAAAACTCAAAAATTTCCCATACCCGAGGGTGGGGGTTTTGAAAAAAATGACCCCAAAAATCTTCTAAAAGTGCCAAAATGGGTCTAAAAAGTGCTTAAAACATAGTTTCCTTGCGGTAGTAAGCGATTTTTGACATTTTTGGACGAAAAATGGCCAATTTTGGTACTTCTCGGGGTCAAAAAGTCATTTCTTAGGGGTGCTTGTTCCAAAAGTGAAAAATTTCCCATACCCCATACCCCCGGCCGATTTCCCATACCCCATACCAGGGGGGGGTAACCCCCCAACCCCCCCCCCCCCAACGACACCACTGGTGGACACCAATGTGAACGGCTGCGATCTGGGACATTGTTCCAAATGAACACATCTCTTGAGATGAGCGCTGTGTCTGAAAGTCGGCTGTTTTTTTGCTCCCGCTATTTTGTCCCCGCGACACGAAAATTATTGCTTTTTGTGTAAACTTGGTTTATGCATACACTGAATGCACGTGCGCCGAATATGCCACGCCAAAAGATCATTATAACAAACCAGTGGCAATACGTTTAATCCGAAGGGTTCGTTCAAGGCCACAATTCTACGCACCTATGGTTGGTCAACAAAATTTTCACTTCAGTTAATTATTTAAACGGGCAATCTTAAAAAAGAAACCGGTTGCACGTGCATAACACTTTCAACACCTCAAAACGGTGGCCGGGCAATTGAGCAAAGCACATATGAGCAAGACCACCTTGAGCAAGAAAAAAGGCAGAGCAAAAAGGGCAGAGCTATTTTGTCTCGATGGCTTAAGCTTGGGCTGATTTAGGGCGGACTTAGGTTGAACACGGAAACCGGAACACGGAAATATTTCCGTGCTCCGTGTTCCGTGAATATTTTGGAGAATCACGGAACACGGAAATATTTCCGTGCCACGGAACACGGCAATGATTCAGACACGCAAACGATGCTTTTGCTATGATGATGACAAGAGCCAGCGTGCTGACGTCAAAAGCCCGCGTGCTGACGTCAAAAGCCCGCGTGTTGACGCAAACAGCAACTACATATTCACACGGAAATATTTCCGTGTTCCGTGCAAATAAAAAACACGGAACACGGAAACCGGAAATATTTCCGTGCACGGAAATCCACGAAACTGGTTTGTATGTAAATTATTTCCGTGTTCCGGTTTCCGTGTTCAACCTAAGTTCGCCCTTAGGTGTCAGGCTTAAGCCAACGCTTAGGCTTAGTTTTGTATTTGGGCTTAGGCTTAGGCAGGCCTATTTGTTTTTAGGTTCTGTCTTTTGACCTCTGCTCTTTTTCACTTGCTCAAGGCGATCTTGCTCAAACGTGCTTTGCTCAACTGCCCGTCCGCCCTCAAAAAGCCAGGGTAGGAGACAAACAGCGGGGGATTAGTCATCCGAGGGACATTCTCAAAAAAATAGCAGAATAGTTTTAAAAAGCTCGGGTTATTTCTTCTTTTAACACGTTCGTTTTTTTACCCGTGGCGCTCGCGATGTCAAGATGGCCTCCCAATTTTGCTGTTTTTGTGTCTGAACACGAAAATTCAGTAAATTTGAGAACAGCAATCCGTGATAGATTCGATGGTAGATTGGTTACAAATAGCACAACACAGAACGACGAATTTTGTAAAAGTGCTGTGGAATTCCCAAAACCAAGAGCCCGATATTATGAGGTGACTATTGTCCGAAAAAAGTTTCGTCGATGTTGCCCGCTTTTACATTCATTGAAATACGAGCGACAATTTTCAACTCACCTACTTACATAGGTCGTTTTCGAAAGCTCAGCCAAAATGCACAAGCACGACTGTTGGTGTATGTATACATATGTACCTGTATCCGTTCCCTGAACATCACGGTCCCGTTCTCCGTCCGTCCGGCACAGCTTGCCTGCGCGGACAAGGCGACATCCTTGCGTGTCTGTCTGCGGGCGAGCCGACGATTCGAGGCTTGCGTCGCGACCTCACCAGGCACACGCAGCAGCGTGCAGAAGAATTTGCGGTAATCAGAGCGGAAACGGCGCTGCAATTGAATTTAAAAGGTTTGAGTTGTGTGAAACATTGTGGATCACGGAAGGCAGGCGCACATAGTAACCAAATAACGAAATTTTCACACCGTATTTTTGCAGTTTGTATACTAAGTTTCTAATTTCGTTATACCTATGTATTTTTACAGACGCAGGAAACTCCCGTTCGAAGTCGAAGCAGGCAACAGGCTCAACACACAGTCAACAAGCCAGGCAACGAAATTAGAAACTTACCAACATTTCCCATTCCTACAAAAAACTCAAAATTTCCATCTCACGTTGAATATTCCATAGATGAGCGGGTTCACGCACGAGTTGCTCATTGCCAAACAATGACTGGCCATGAACACCACGTTGATGTAGTAGAAACTGGAAATGAAGGAATGCGTTTGGCGGGCTGATGTTTCAACCGGTTGTTCCAGCTGCTTTGACTATACTCAGGGAAGTGCTGTCCACACCCCTATTGTATGTCTGTATACAAGGACGCTCGCCGTAGCCGCATACTGCAGGTAACATATGGCTACTTTCGCGCGAGGTCAACGCATGCCGGGCGCGCGTTTTTTTCGAACAGGCTGGATTAGTGAGCGAGACACAGAGACAACCCATTTTGGAACGGGTACCCAAAAACGGGCCGTTGTGTTTCTTTGGTACGCAAGTGTACCACCTACCAGTGGTTAATAAAAAAAATTTTTTATTCAAACCCCATTTTTAAAAAAAAATTTTTTCAATTTAAAAATTTTTTTTATTCCAGCCAAAAACTGCCCGAAACGAAAAAAATGAGCGCTAAAGCAAAAAATAGTGGCATTTTTCTTCCATAACGTGTCGTAAGTGCATATAAAGCACTCACGACACGAAAACAATACTGAACAATGGTCAATGAGTACCAACAGTAGTCAGGTACACACCCGTACACTTCCCCCACGTGGTGTGGGTGCCTTCGTGTGGCTTTGTGACACTCAAGACGGAAAATTTGGGTGAAACTATTGCCTTTTGGTACACGACCAATGTAAATATGTGACAAACAGTGTAAATATAGAGTGAATATCACACCGAATCACTGCTTTCGGGTCTGTTGCATGGATAAATGCATGCCCGCCCAGTCACATGCACATGTGTGATCATATGAGAGGCCATGTGAGTGTGTGCACTATGTCTAGATGCCACAAAACAACGATTATGGCACCGAATACACCCATGGTAGGGTCAGGTGATGTTAACAGTAGCAATTTTTATGCAAAAAATAGCACTTTTAGAGCAAAAAAATAGAGAAATTTTCGAATTTTGAAATAATGAAAAAAAATTTTTTTTAACTTTTGGAACGAATTTTTTTTAAAAAAAATTTTTTTAATAAAAAAAAATTTTTTTTTAAAACCACTGCCACCTACCAACGTTGCGTGCGGCACGCGTTTTGGCGTCGGGTGCATTTCAAAGTGGTCACGACTCTAACGTGGATGCATATGCGTTTACCGCCGGAGTTTTTCACTTAAAGTTAGGGAGGGGACTGTATTCGGAAAGAAATGGAAATCGGCATTTCTGTTTCAAATTTGTTTTTTACCCAAATGGTGACCCCGAGGCCCTGTTCGGAAGAAATAGAAAATGACCCGTTCATGGACTGTTTGGGAAGAAATGGTTGATTTTTTAGACAGCTTTCTACCCCGAAATAGAGCCCCCGGGGGCTCCATATGGAAACTCCCGTAGATCACGCTGCTTGTGCTGTGCGGTCACTTCACGGCAGACCAAAACGTCGATTCCCCCGTCCCGCCCCTACGAAGACAGTGTCTTGAACTACGATGTACTTAGTGCAGCTTTTGGTCTGTTTCGCCCTGCCTTCGCAGACTGACCCAGGCGCCTCTGGCACAATTGCCTCCAAAAAGCCCCGCCAGCAGATCCTGTTGCTCGGCAGCGCCACATCAGTGTGTGTAAACCATAAACAGAGCAACTCACTCGTTGATCTGCGGACAGACTTCGCTGAGCAGCAAGTACGTTTCGTAGGGCAGCCAGCAGCAGGTGAATAGAAGCACCACCAACGCGAGAAGCAGCATCACCTGCAATATAAATACTGTAGGTGTGTTGAAACATCAACTTGACAGCTTCTTTCAAGAGAGAACAAGAAAACAATATCGATGCATAACGGTCAAAGTGTCCGTGAAATTCGTCACTGCCCGGAAACACCGAAATACGGTGGTTGGGGACTGTCTTGTGCATCTGACCGGGAAGCAGGAACATGCGATTTTTTGCAGAACTTCAGAAAGGTGTTTCCGGGCAGTTCTTAGTCTGTGGGATATCTCGTGTGTGACTCCACACGGCAGTTTAGTTGCGTTTATGCCTTGTGATCGCGGGCCTGGTGGTGCATCAATTCACATAAGCCAGTGTGACTGCACCAGATAGCCATGTGCCTATACCTGCCAACATAGTCAAAAGTACATAATCCAACCAGAGGCGTAAGAATTGCAGTATTCAACAAAAAAATGAACATTGTTTGCACCTTGTACAGTACCATTCGTGCAAACGAGTCTATACCTTTTTCCGATTCTTGGCCGCTTCCAGTTTCGTGACGCTGTTCTGTCCCATTGTGTTCTTGCGCGTGTGAAGGAACGATATTTTGAAACCGATCGCCAGATAAACCCCGTCGATGATGATTAATGGACAAAAGTACTGTATGATTGTTAGGTAGACGTTGTACGCTCGCCAGACCCGGGATTCGACGTAGATTGGCAGACACATGCGCATTACCTACAAAAAAGAAAATTCAAATCAAGGACGACCAACAATCAATGAGCATGTATAAAATTCTAAGTTTGAGTTTTGAAGTATTTTTTATCAAACGTTCAACGGTGATGTTACAGATGACTTCAACAAAAGCCATTTGGAGCAGACATTTATTTTTTGCTCGTCGAAAAGATTGTTTCAGTCTTCCCATGTTATACTGTATATGGTGACCTTGTTCTCACCGAAAGTTTCCTTATTACGCACTGACGACTGTTTGGTGCGCGTCCAATTTATCGTCCGATAATATCACTATGAAGAAGTGAGACTGTATAACGACAGTAAGCGTAACCTGATCAGGATATCGGATTTCGAACGTCGAATTAACCGGCTCAAATGTCATCATGTCGAAAACCATTGTGCTGAAAATGTACGGATTATTAGTTGGATATGGATTAGTTGGATTATTATAATAGTTGAAAAATATTAGTTGGATTTTTACCCAATTGTTTGTTGGGGTCGGGTCACCGACACGCTCCCGCGCCACCCTATCGCGTGCGACTTCGTACCAGTGGTTAATAAAAAATTTTTTATTCAAACCCCATTTTTTTAAAAAAAAATATTTTTTAATTTAAAAAAAATTTTTTTTATTCCAGCCAAAAACTGCCAGAAACGAAAAAAAATGAGCGCTAAAGCAAAAAATAGTGGCATTTTTCTTCCATAACGTGTGGTAAGTGCATATAAAGCACTCACGACACGAAAACAATACTAAACAATGGTCAATGAGTACCAACAGTAGTCAGGTACACACCCGTACACTTCCCCCACGTGGTGTGGGTGCCTTGGTGTGGCTTTGTGACACTCAAGACGGTAAATTTGGGTGAAACTATTGCCTCTTGGTACACGACCAATGCAAATATGTGACAAACAGTGTAAATATAGGGTGAATATCACACCGAATCACTGCTTTCGGGTCTGTTGCATGGATAAATACATGCCCACCTAGTCACATGTACATGTGTAATTATATGAGAGGCCATGTGAGTGTGTGCATTATGTCTAGATGCCACAAAACAACGATTATGGCACCCAATACACCCATGGTTGGGTCGGGTGATGTTAACAGTAGCAATTTTTATGCAAAAATAGCACTTTTAGAGCAAAAAAATAGAGAAATTTTCGAATTTTGAAATAATAAAAAAAAAATTTTTTTTTAACTTTTGGAACGAATTTTTTTTTTTTTAATTTTTTTTAATAAAAAATTTTTTTTTTAAAAACCACTGCTTCGTACCACTACGACTTTGTGCAATTTTTTATTTTTTGGGAACCCCGCGGATTAAAACAATTCACGAAATCAGACTAGCCAATGAAAACTTTCGACCAGTCAAAGAGCACTACAATCAGGTATTTTGACATTTGTTAGTTTTGGCTTTGGTTTTGGTTCAGGATTACGCTTCGGCTTAGGCTCCAGCCAGGATGAAATGTCTAATCGACTCGAAACGTTAAGGTGTAGACATTTTGACGGACAAATAAATCTTTGTTCTGGTTCTGACCGTGGTTCGTTAATTGTTGAAACTTCAGCTTTGACCAGCGTATTGTTCCCCTAGAAATGCTGAACAACTGCTACGATTTTCGAAGCCATCGCTGCAACCAATTGCAAAATATGATCGATACAAAGTTTTGCCATGCGGACAAAAGGTCCACATGAGGACACGTATAACTCCACCTCTAATCAGCCTACACATCAGATTAGAAATTTGATTACAAATGTATATGATTGTCTTGCATTTCGTCAACAGACTGAAGCACATGCTTTATCACGGCAGCGCCGTATGCATGCGCAGACGGAATACAATGACCGAACGTGATATGTACAAAACGTGGGAGACGATAAAGTATAGAGCTCATGTGACGACTTTTTTGAAGTTGGCTTGTGCGGATCCAATAATGTTCAAATTCCACGTATTTCGGAAATGAAAGAAAGCGAAACGCATGTATTTTTAAAAACACGCTCTCCACCTCGGTGCGTAAATTCCCTTTTGACTCCCAAAACATTTGCGTGTTGAACAACATTGCTGTTCGCGTAAGCACGCAACAAATTGAGGTCAGCCAGCTGGAACTTATCATCGTGTCTCTCGACCCAATCTCTTTCTTTTGTTTGCGAAAACAGGTGTGGCCGGAGCATTTTTGAATCTGGCCAAGCAAGCTTTAAAAAAGTCGTCTCATCAATCGTTCAGCTCGTGGCTGAACTATACGCACGCGCACGCGATACAATGACGCCAAGCCGACGCGACAAAAAGTTTGCGACTGACTGAAGGTTGATATTGAGAAGGCCAAATGAAGAACGAATTTTCTAACAACATTGTAATATGCCCGACCATAGTAGTGTGTCAGTAATCCTGAGTCCATCACGGCAAAGTGAGTTGAGTTGAACAAAAAGCAAATATAAACAGTCAACATACGAGCAAGCAAAAAAAACGTAAAGGCAAACTACGCCAACACGAGCCCGATTTTGGAGGTGCTGTGCTTACAAAACGAATATAGAGAGAAAATTCTCATGCACGACGTTGTATATTCTACAACGTGTAACGTTTCGCAAATCAGCAGCCACGCATGAATGTTTCACTAATCTGCCACCTCCGAAATGGGGCTCGTGTCGGCGTAGTGTTACAAACCGATGCAATAGTCCAAAGGGCGCCGAGCAAATCACGGAGAACACCCAGATGAGTATGATCAAATGTTTGGCCAACGGTACACGTAGTCGGCCTGCGCTTGGTAGGAACACGATGAAGAATCGATCAATCGCACACACGGTCAGCGTCATCACGCACACGCCTGAAACATCAGGGAGGTTGGGATGCAGGCGCCCTGAATTAACAAGCGACGTCCATATCCGCAGCGAAATCGCTTCACATTGTGTTATGTAGTGACCTTGTTTGGTCCCCAGCCTATTCTCAATGTACAGTCAACGTATGTACTTTCAACGTACTTATGACCGTATGTACAGTATGTAGGTATATCTTTGTTATGTTCACTGTAATTTTGAGCAGTGCTGGTGGTGTGTTATGATCGTGACAAAAATAAAGGCCGGGTCCCCATCATTACATATCGCCATGAAGAAGGTAGGTATCCACCCCGAATTTTAAAACAGATCCAGGTACAATGCGGTATCTGTGGCGAATATTACTTTGTGGCAAATGAAAATGCCCACATGCTCGCTCACCGATCATGCCACGAAAAGCAGATTCATTGGACTGCACTCTGAAGTAGCAAGGTAACTTACCTAAACTGAGCGTGTCGATGAAAGGCAATAATTGGCACATGAATGAAGGTAGATTCCATCTTTGCAGCAATGCTGCTTGAAATCGAAATGGTGCTGCGATGAGACCTGCAAAAATACAGTATGGCTGATACTATTGTTGTCAACGCAACTGCCGGTGTTTCGTGCAAACACGCAGCTGGCTGCGCGTCTACTATGTGTGTATAGGCAATCCGCCAGCTCACGGCACTCGCACACGCAGGCTACATTGCTACATTACTGCCGCCAATGAATGCATCTATTCTCTGCAGTTATCCGTTGAAACATCCCTAAATTTTGCAACTGTGTAGAAAAGTGTTATGTCAAGCAGCAAATGAAAACCGGATAAATTAAAAAGCAGTCATCAAAGCATGACACTCGCTCAAAGTGTACATTTTGTTTACAAAATGGCGTGTGCTGCTGCATGCGCTGTGTGTCTAAAAAGTGCCATGAGCCGATGGATTGCCCATATGTATGTATGTATGTGCAACCAGGGTTGAAAAAAAATTTTTTTATTAACGAGCTTTTTTTTTAAAAAAAAATTTTTTTTTGATTTTTTTTGACGAAAATTTTTTTTATTAGAAAAAGTGTTGCAAACGACGTTTCAGGATAAATGAAATCGATACAACATATTTTTCAAAAATTGAAAAATTTTCGTCTGAGACCCAACTTGTGTGGTGACACCCGTTAGTATTGTGCAGATTCTATGGTCTCCGACCAGTCTGAGGTTGATGTTGACTAACGATGTTACTCTAATGTATTGTAGCATGCAGTACAACGTATTTTAATGCATCCAATGCCGTATATCTGGTATACGACCATCAAAATATCGATTACAGCCCAGATCTTGCGTGTCAGATCGACTTTGCGCGCCCGGTTTTGCACCAGACTTGCATATATACATGTGTAGTAGCATGCAGTAGTACGTTATCGGTGCCACATCACTATAAAAGACCAGCCCCGCGCATCCCTGTACGGTTTTGGGGACAATACAGGGCGCCGCAGGCTCGATTTTGGAAAAATTGTCCCGTCCACAGGAAAAAAGTGCCAATTTCTGGCCTCGAAAAAGGCCATTTTTGGACATTTCAGCCCTTTTTGGGCAACTTATTTTTATTAAGAAAAAAAGCAAAATCTGAGTTTCAAAAAAAAATTTTTTTTTTAAAATTTTTTTTAATTAACCACTTTTTTTTTGAAACAACCCTGTGTGCAACACACGTGGGATGCGTGCAAAGTATGCAAGCACAGCGCGACGACAACAGCCGTAAAGGGGCGCGCGAAGAAGTGAATTGTCATAATAAAGCCCATTTTATGCTTTGTCTCGTTGCGGTACACGAAACAATTTCTGACGTGCTGATTGGCTGTTGGTCGCGCACGAGCCAATCAACGCGCGAGAAAATGTTGCGTGTATCGCAACGAGACAAAGTATAAAATGGCCTTAACACACTTGGATATGCCGACGACCCCTTTTGATGCGACAATAACAATCCAGCTGCGTGCTTCACGAACCACAGGCAGTTGTGTTGACAACATTAGTATGAGCCGAAAATATCATTTGGCGTGATCGATCAATGATTCGGGGGCACGATAAATAAGAAAAAATATACGAATCCGAACAAAAAGCTATACAGGAGTCATAACTCGGTGGGAACCTGTTAGCACATCAGCAATGGCCAGGTTGATAATGAACAAATTGTCGACCGTGACTGATTTGCGTTTCAGAACGACGTAGATCACCTGAACAGGTCTCGATTTAATATCCCATACTTATTTTTTGCATCCTTTTTCGTGAGGTTCAATTGGCATGATAACAAAAACGACGCTTGGTGCTGGCTTTGCTGCGGATCCTTGGACCGTGACAACCAACCTGGCAAACTGCCTTGCAGAAATACATGATTGCTAAAAGCGCGTTTAATCATATTGGAAAATAGAAATGGAAATTTTTTCCATGTCGATATGACTTTGACTACACGCCCAAAACGAAACGTTTTCTGTGGCAATCAAGTTTGCGGCAAAATACATTTTGCGCGCTCTTCAAATTTCGGCCACTGATTGATCAGACTGTAGTACACCAGAAAATGTTCCGTTTCATTTCCATTTTCCACTTTCCGATATGACTAATAAACGCGCCCTTAAAAAGAGAGTGTGCGAAACTATAGCACAAGAGAATCACTCATAGACCCAATCCCTTTCCAAATCAGGCAACTATGTATGTATGTGTGCACTCTCACCAACAAGTTCCCGCTGACCGACAGTACACCAATGATGCTGTAGGCAATGAACCATCCGAGTATTTGTGTTTCGGTGAACGGATAAACACCTAATTCCGCCATCAAATCATCCGAATAGCTCACGGTGGCGTTTCGTAATGTTTCTTCACCGCTTGTGTTCGACATTGTGCCCTGATCTGAAAAGGGAAAAGCAGTCCCTCTTTATAGTGACATGAATAGGAATCGGCCATTTTTAGTCAGCATGAAGAATATTCACTTTTTACAAGGGTTGACGAGGTCAGCGGCAGAACGGGGATCAAAATACTGTTGAAAGATATCGAGGGTTCCACAATAAAGAGCACTAAAAGAGGATGGTAATTTGTGTTTTTTGCGCATTTCATATTTATTAGGCACACAGGTCTGCATTTGAAACATGGTTGAACCGGATATTGTGACCCAAATTTGACTCAGCGCATGCGTGATGAGAAGTGAAAATATAAAACTTGACATTACAGTAAGGGGTCAAATCGTTTATGGTTTGGAGGTGTGAACGTTTACGGTACATACTGTACAGCCAACGTTCATGCTATACATCTGATGCGAGATATACACCCACGTGTTCCTTGAAAACAGGACAGAAACATGAGACCAGCTCAAGAAAGTTACAAGGCAAGGTGCTCAAGAAATACGTGCAGGCATCGTACAGTATACTGTATGTGGGTTTGGCCTGACCTACATGTAAATTGAAAACAAATAAAACGGTTCGTTATACCTATTGTATGTACGTTGTCTTGCTTGAGCACACAAAACAAAGGTGATCAAGGCGAAGGGCGCGTGTACATAGTCACAATCGGGTACGGGAAACGGGAATGAATTTTATCTACGTCGAAGTGTCTCTGTCCCGCTTCCTTCGTGGAAACAAGAAACGGAAATAACAGCGATGGCGACAACTTCCAGCTGCCTGACCTCAACTTGTTGCGTACTTAGGCGAAGAACAGCTGTGTTCAACGCAGAATAATTGTTTTGGAAGGAGTCAAAGGGAGTGCAATCGATTGCGATTGTGTGATCGGGAATTCGGATCACTGTAGAAAAGCAAACATCGACAAACTTTCTCATGTCGCTGTGAAACCATGCACAAATGATCCGCCTTAAACTGTACACCCCAGAGTGCAAATGCAAAAGTTCCATGCTGGTTCATTTAGACGTGTTTTGTGGAAAATATGTGAAAAACACAGTATGTATTGAATAGTAAGTTGTTTGAATGCAATTTTCTGAGCGTCTGGCGCTTATGCGGTTGCCAAGGTTCTCATGGTCCTTCCCTTGCGTTCCAGCATACAGTCTGCTCTCTTCATATGGACCTCCATTTCCTTTGAGTGCGGTGAGACAACAGGTTGGTGTCCAATCTACCGTCGAGGTGTTTATCACTGCTCGATTTAGTGAATGAAAGCTCTTTATGGCGACTGGAAACACACTTGTATACTTGTTTCCCACCCCAACCCAAGTAAACATTGAGCAGAGACTTGGGTGCATTGGGTGTGTGAACGAACACCGTGGTAACAATTGTGATGACCATATTATGGAAAACTTGGCCAATTGTAAACTAGTTGACGGTGACACTTCCTCATTCAGAACGTTGACCGTCTGGTCAAACTAAACGCGGAAAATATTTAGCAACTTCGTCAGTGACATGTGTCGACCATGTGGTGTGTCGTTTAGTTACGAGGGCGTTCAGGGACATTCCGTATCCTGGTATCGGTGTTCTGAACTTTTGGCTGCGGGTATCCTGCCTTTTTTTGATTTCACGACCACACCACTGGTTTCAACCACGTCAGAACGTGCCGACACTGCCCACCGTGGTTTAGACAGGTTCGACTGGAACTGTGTACAGCTCTCGTTAGCGGGCGAAAAACGTCGTCTAATCAACTGCGGGCGTGGTGAAAAAGAGCCAACCGCTCATTTCAAGGCAAACTCTAACCAAAACACAAGCAAAACACACGCAGGCACATCGCTGAAGTAGGGCATATAGATGTGGTGTATGCCCATTGAGGGTACGCCAGCATGTCTTCACATGCTCATGATAACGGAAACTGCTTCGCCTTGGACGCACGCTGGAGGTTTCATTTCAGTTCAGGTACCAACCCTTGTGACCGGGCAAGGCTCCGTTGTGCTAATTGGTTTTTCGTACTTAGCTGAATGCCGGTTGGACCTTTGTCCTTTTCTGAGTTATGCTCACAAAAAAACGCTGGTTTTTTCACTAATATTTATGAATGTGGCAGCGTGCGGGTAAGTATGGTGTGTAAAAATGCCATGGGACGGCTCAACAAGGGCGTGCCCTTCCTTGCTGGTATCGAGCGGCAAACTAACATGGCCTTTTCACCTCATCAAGTCAACTGGTACAGAGTTTTCAGGCGCATGAAAACTTATTATGCAGGTTCAAAGACGCGTTGGGCGGTGGTTGTCTTCTCAGAACAATACTCCAGCTAATACTGTTGTTGTCAACGCTACCGCCTGCGCTTCGTGCAAACGCAGCTATGGAGCGGCTATGCAACACGCGATTTTTAACACGCGGCTTGCAGATCGGTGCGACAGTTGCTTTGCCGACAACAGAGATATCCAGCTACGTTTGCACGACAAGCAGGCAGTTGCGTTAACGACGTTAGCCCAATGCACAACCATGTGTGTGGGCTCGGGCTGTGGTGCGTGTGCAGTGGTTCAAGGGAAGTTTTGCTCAGCAAATTTGGTGCTGATGCTTCAGGAATTTCCCTGAAGCGGTGCAAATGGGTGATGTTCGTGCTGTATCTAATGCACTTATACGTATATACTATGCGGATGTGCTTTGTGGGTACGTGCAAGCGCATAATGACGCGTGGCGGGGTTGCGGTTTCGACCCAAAGTCCAACACCGCGGCTGCCTGGGTCTCGTCAGTTAGGCGGACAGCCAGTGCTAGCCCGCCCAAAAAACCTGATGGTACAGTTTCAGCGCCAAACTATATAAATACAGTGCACTGCGCTTGGGTGGCTGATTCTGAACGGCTTTTGGCGTAGATGAAAGAATGAAAGAGACTGTTATATTTGCCTTTCAGGCTTACGGGGTCAGATTGCCACGTTCAGTTACATATTGCTCGTGGTGGTGTACAGGTTCCGCAATTATCAGCTACAACTTACAACAATGGTTATTTTCAACCCTCCATGAGCAAAATGCAGTACACAAAGGAATCCCACGAGGATATGCAAAAAAACTGCTAGCTGCTCTCATTTCAACGTGAAACCAGCATGTGGTTCCAACATGAAGTCCAGCTAAACTCCGCATGCGATCTGCAGATCCATAGTTTGCAGAAGCATGAGCGACTTCCGGACACCACAACCGGCCTAATTACTGGCCGCATTTAATCAAGAGTCCAAACGAAAACATTTTTCAAAAAGAACAGTGCCCTGTGGGGTGTACCATATCGTCTATTGTGCGTGTGCCACATGCATGAGAGTAGCCATGAGTTGGAAGCCATCTTGAAGACAATGTATATATTTCAATGGTCGAAACGTAACTCGCAGAATTTTGGGACCAAACAACGATCATGTACAGTATACGCAATGCGACGACGGATGTCAGGTTTTTCGGCGCACGCAATTAGTCAACCTTGTTTTTTTTTCAAAAAAATCTCTTTGGGATATGCTGGGTATGCTTTGAACGTGGAACACAGAAACGTCGTTTACTCGGGGAACAGAAAACTAAAAAAACCATAGCGTGCACACCGTTTGCAGTCAGACTCAGAACAACATGACCACGTGAGTATTCTTGTCTGTGCTATTTTCGGTGCGCCTTGTCGTTTATGTCAGATTTAAGTTTGTGAGCCCAAGGATGAATGAACACTCTGTGTCAAGGGTTGGAAAAAAATTTTAATTAACGAGCTTTTTTAAGGAAATGTTTTGACTTTTATTTTAACAAAAATTTCTTTTATCGGAAAAATGTTGTAAATGGCGCTTCAGGAGGAATGAAATCGATACAAGATATTGTTTAGGGCTCCACCAGATAGACCCGAAACCCGAAACACGAAATATAAATTTTTTCTATGTCCATGTTTCGGGTTTCGGTTTTTGAAAAAAAAAACCCGAAACCCGAAACACGAAGCATGATAATCGAAAATGTTTCGACTGACCGTATAAATTGGGCACGTCAGCTACAAGTGGCAAGACCGAAACATTTTCGATTATTATGCTTTGTGTTTCGGGTTTCGGGTTTTTTCGAAACCCGAAACATGGACATAGAAAAAAATTTTTATCATGCTTTGTGTTTCGGGTTTCGGGTTTTTTCGAAACCCGAAACATGGACATAGAAAAAAATTTTTATCATGCTTTGTGTTTCGGGTTTCGGGTTTTTTCGAAACCCGAAACATGGACATAGAAAAAAATTTTTATCATGCTTTGTGTTTCGGGTTTCGGGTTTTTTCGAAACCCGAAACATGGACATAGAAAAAAATTATGTTTCGGGTTTCGGGTTTCGGGTCTATCTGGTGGAGCCCTTAAACATTGAAAATTTTTTGCCTGGAGAAAGAACTCGCGTGGTGACATCTGGTAATGTTGTGCAGATTCTACGGGTTCCGACCAGTCAGAGGTTGATGTTGAGTCATATTATTACTGTAATGTAAAGAGTGGCATGCGATCAGCAAATCGAGTACAATTGTTTGCCCCAGACCATTTTTGGACATTTCAGCCCAGTCTGGGCAACTTTTTTTATTAAAAAAAGAAAAATCTGAGCGCCAAAAAATTTAAAAAAATTTAATCAAGGGCTTTTCTGAAACAACCCTGTTGTCAGTGAAAGAATTTTTTCTCATGTCCATTGCTTGATATGAGCGCGTTCTGTGTGCAGCTTGGCCGGTTGATTGATTAACGGGATTACTTGAATTAAGACACAGCGAGCACCGTGCCTAAGAACAAGCCAAGACCCAATCAAAATGAATGCCCAAATGGTGAAAAAGGCAAAATCAGTCCAAGGTGCGGTTTCAGCAAGGCAGTCGGCCCGATCCCATTAACGCGCGTACGTTTGCGGGCAGAAATGTTGACGATGCATACTCATACCAGAGTTTTCCACACAAAGACCCGGGAGTTCTAAGTGGAAATTGGCGGAAAATGGGACCCCGACAAAAAAAGAAAAAATCTAATTACAGTCCTCGAGTGTTTTGTGGAAACATTTCCACTTACAGCTCTCGGCGGCTTGGAGCGAATATATTCTGCGACCACATTTGAACGTGGTTATGACGATCTTCCAACAAAAGTAAAATGTATATGTAGAATAGTTCAGCTGCTGGTGCTCCCAGAGGGCATATTGACATGGTGACAGGTGCGCGAAAATAGACTTGTATACCTGCATCTCAAGTTTTCATATGAACCGGGCAGTTACGTATTGCTCGGAACACGTGTTATACTACCGAGAGAACCAGATTACGAATTTTGCCAGCCGTGAGTATGGTGCGAGTTCGTTGTGATGAAAAAAAACGAACGATTGATATATCAAACTGCCATCTGTAAAGAACAAGACTGTTGAATTTGAACTCGTTTTTTTTCATACAGAGCAAGTTTTTCTAGAGACACTTGGCACTGCGCCGTACTGCACGGCAAAATAAATGAACTCAAAGCGCAATTTTTCTTCGGCAATTTCACCAACTTATGATCCTCTAGTCTCTGGATATAATACCAGAACAAGGATTGTGCTGAATCTGGTCTGGTTAGGTCATCATAGTTATTGGTCAGTCAAAACCCCCTCTTGTGTTCCAGGGGACCAGGGCCATAAATGCGCCAGTTGCGGTTATATCGCAGTTACATCTTATGAACTTATACGTATACATACATACCTGCTTAAGATTATTTGGAGTTGCCCGTGAATGAACCACCAAAATTTTCGAACTTGAAAAAAGATCATCGGGAAATTCTGGTTTGATGACCAACAATCTAAAAGTACTGCGCCGTCGCAATTTTTCTGTGTGATAGCGCCTAGCGCCGGATCTGAAGTTATGGTTCTGAAATATGTATATTTAATATTTTATATCACTGTTGCGTACAAAAGTTAGTTACATAGATCAGTGAATAAATCTTCAAATAAGTTTCATCGCTACGAACTTGAATATAAAAATTGCCAGCACAG
The DNA here is from genome assembly GCA_030248065.1 of Rhynchonema sp. JSB1_4. Taxonomy (NCBI): domain Eukaryota; kingdom Metazoa; phylum Nematoda; class Chromadorea; order Monhysterida; family Xyalidae; genus Rhynchonema; species Rhynchonema sp. JSB1_4. The sequence continues at coordinate 158,192 of JASAMV010004951.1, forward strand.
GCTGCATGGGCAACAGCGAAATACAAGTTTCGGCAGTAGCGGCTTTTAAAAAAGTTGGAAAGATTATGTATAACTGTGCGGTGTACCAGAGCTTACCAGCCTTAGGGCTCGATAATCTTCACCTAGATCTGAGATACAAATTGTCATTGATTTTATTGCGATGGAAAACTTATCAATTTGAGCTACATTATGTATTATCAATTTGAGCTCCATGGGGTTCTCAGGGTTCATGGATTCAATTTAGCCTGGAAACCAGGATGGCGGACAATTGAGGAATCGCAAACATGAATGAAGTTCGTCTTCTGCTCGTAATGCCGACGACCGCTCGAAATTGCGAATAAAGACCAGGTTAGCTAAACGGCACATTATGAAAAAATGCTGATACGGGTCGTTATTGAAAAAAGTTCAATTCCCACATCGCACAGTGATCATTTTCATATATGCCTGGGCACCCCGTTGTCTTTTAAAAAATAATATGTTCTTTCATTACAGCCGTATCACGTGGAGAAAGTTGTTTATCGTGAACCGGAGTGTCGATTTAGTACGATAATGATTAAGAAAAGAAACAAAAACTGCAAGAGAAACGGGGAAACATTCCATGCGCAGGAATCCCGTTTCGACCAGCGTTTTGCTTTTGGTGTGCCAGAACATCGTCAGTGCGAATGCGCCAAAGATGGTCACTTGACCAAAGAAACAGAGTTGAGAGAGAACCTTCATAAAACACCTTCCTTGTAAAAATAGAAATGTTCACATGTACAAATGTCCACACTGGGATCGCTTTTTTTAGGTCCGCTTAGAAAAACGTCGAAAAATAACGCCATAAAATAAGGCTGGCATAAAACTATCTCAAATGGCGGCTCACCTGCTGACAGCCAATAAGCGAGCGCAGTCATGTTGAAGGGACAAAAGGACATCATATTGCTATTGTTGTCGGATATTCAAGACAGACTACGGTAGATTCGATTTGTCGTGCACCAGGTACCAAACAGGAAACGTATACTTGTCGAGGAAAAACAAACAGACCGTTTCTTTGAATGATCAAGTTTGTGCACCATGCCAGAGTCTTGTGTTTACTTTTTGTGAAAAATATTCTTGGGCATGTATATGTATATGTACCTGATTTGGTTGGTTACCTGGGTTGAGACGAAGAGCATATAGGAAGAACCAATGTGAAATAAGAAGCGCGCAAATTATAACGACGGACTTATTGTACAATGGTTGACTTGAGCGATTGACGTGCTTGAGCATCACAAAACGATAGTATACATTGCATATGCATGTATGGTTACCTGAATATATGGTCTTATATTATATTCTTCGCTTGCGCCTCAACCAGGAACAGTACGTCAACCATCTTACAATTGGCCAAACCCGTGACACACCCGTTTTTGTTCTTGCGCACGCAATTGTGGTCATCATTGCATGTTCATAATCATTGTCAGCGCTAGTTTGGTATATGAGGAGTTGAGAACGAACTTACCAAGCAGGCTGGATACGATAGAGCTTAATGCCAGTGGAACATATTGCGTGCTTTTTTATAAATGCAGGACTATGAAACCAGATCAACCGGTTCACATGAGAACCGAAACCAGCAAAGCACCTTTTAGCGCATATCAAGAAGAATAATGCGGTTATCTGCTTAACATGCAAGCTGTCGTGCGCATGCACACGAGCTGCTGCAAACAAGAGAAATAAAGTTTTCTGCATATGAACGACAATAAACACGCGCAGGTGAGAATAACCGCTACTGCAGTAACGAATCTATGAAGAGAACATTATCCCTTGGCCAAGCGTCTCTGACCCCGATGTTCTGATCAAATGATGAAGAGTAATCTGAAAAAGCATTTTTGGGAAGATTTGTTTATGAAACGCGTTTGCCTGATCCGGAAAGCGAAACCAGAGATATAACAGCAGCGCATGTGGACGTACATATATATGTATAGTCCAACCACGAACTCATGAGACGACTTATTTTGAAGTTGACTTGAACGGATCCAATAATGTTCCGGTTCCACGTGTTTCGGAAATGAAAGAAAGAGAAATGCATGTATTTTTTAAAAACACGCTCTCCACCTCGGCGCGTAAATTCCCTCTTGACTCCCAAAACATTTGTGTGTTGAACGATGTTGCTGTTCGCGTAAGCACGCAACAAATTGAGGTCAGCCAGCTGGAACTTATCATCATGTCTCTCGGCCCAATCTCTTTCTTTTGTTTGCGAAAACCCGTGTAACCGGCGCATTTTTGAATCTGGCCAAGCAAGCTTTAAAAAGCGTAGTCTCATGAGCACGTGGCTGGACTATACATCGGGGGATGCGCGGTAGCCATATTTCTATTGGTTTGTTTGCGAGAGCGAAAATTTTTCAACTTGTATTTATACATACAGTACATAGGTGGCACACAGCGCGCATTAGGAATGACGAATTTGAAAAGGTCTCTGAAATGTGGATAATATGGTGCGTTTTTGTTTGCTAAACTTCATCCTATACTTAAGGTACTGTATATAAACATATATACACATGTCGAAAGTCAGTATTCTCAAAGGCTCCAGAAGAGGCTCAAAGCTTACGCGTGTGGGTGTGGATACGATATTTTAATCCTGCACGTATTACGCGCACGCACAAACTCATGCGACCAGAAAAATTGATGGGATCAACATACGCAAAGCATCAGACGCCGAGACACAAATTTTGGTTCCGGTAAGCCAAAATAAGACACGCCTGTAGACCAGAACAAGCTTTAGATTACGTGTGTGTGACATGGTTCGATGACCTCAACAGGCACTCTCACTTTGTTATATGAATGAGTTTCATGCTTTCAAAAAATGATAATATTCGACGAGACACTGGATCGCAAAAAAACAGCACCACTTTTCTTTCAAAACAGGTTATACGTGATGTGTAGTTAAAATTTTAACTTATGTATTGACCAGTTTCAGTGAAAGGTGACGAATTGCCCAGCAATAAGGTCGAGGGGCTTTGGTGATGTTTCATTTGTGAAAGGCGCTGTTGTCTGGAAAACATATAATATTTCGTCAGCCGAAGCTTTCAACACCCGAATTCCTTTAAAATATAATACATTCACAGGTGGTGCTGCCCTTCGCATTGTGTTTGAATTGGCCAATAAAGCAAAGTGCAAAACGATGAGTGATTTGATGTTGAGTTCAGACCGAAAAACGAAATATTTTGCTGTTATACTTCCTCGTTGGACCCGATATTTGAATTTCGTATTTTAAAATACTGAGCTTGGGTGTCTGTTTTGAAAAACGAAACCCAAAACCGTGCGCTTCCACTGCCCAACCCAGCGGCGCACACCTAGAACTCATAAACGAAAAGTTCACGCAAGCTGGGTATGTACATATACCTAGGTACACCAAAACCAGTAATTTTGGAACTCTGGCTTGGTATTCGGCCCTTTGACTTGAACAACAAGGCACCCGCTGCGACACTGCCGCCTTCAGCGGACCCTCTGTTTTAGGAGTCGACAGTATGCAATCCAAGTACCCATAGTCAGTCATACAGCTGGCATGCTTAAAGAATCAAACAGAGTTCCAATCTTGTCATTATAAAGACGGCAAACTGCAGGACATTAAAGAAGTTCAGCGCACTCCGGATTGATTTTGATGAAAAAAACGTGCATTAAGTTGAATTGGATAGCGTCTGGTCGTAAACACGTGTGGAGCGAACAAAATAACTATTTTCTCAGAAGATCAGTCACATTTCAAAAAATGGGTATGACACTTGATCAACAGGAACCGTATTTGAAAGTTATCGAAACTACAGCTTCAGCCAAGGGCGTATTCAACGGGGCCAGAGGGCCACGTCCCCTTTTCTCAAATTTTTGAAAAGGGGCCTGAATTTCAGAAAGAACAGTGGAAAAAGACTCCAAATGACTTACAATCCCGCCCGCCATTTCCAGTGAAATTTTGTGAAATTCTGCTGATTTTGCATGGCCCAATTCTGATCAAGCACTGGATCAAAGACTTTTCAAGAAATGGAAGGGACATTATGAAAATGTTGAAAAAGCTGATATTTCTGTGGCTGCGGTTACATTTGACGTTTAGTGCCTCACTGGCCCACGACTGTCTGTGCGTGATGGGATCTTGCTCGTTTTCATGAAACGTGGAATCTCCAACGAAGGTGCGCGTGCGCACAAAACGTCAGGTGGCGTGTGTTTTACATCAATTCTTACAAAGGCCAAACGCAAACATGAACAAGAGCATTATTTACAATTGCTTTCTAGAAAGCAAGTTGACCCCCTCCCTTGGCCTAAAGCAACATACTGTATGTAGATCCATGCATTCAGACTGGGACCAGGAAGTTTGTGCTTGGTGAATAAGTGCTACGGGCAATTAAAAATACAGTATTGGAAAAAATGAAATCGAGATTTTCTTAAACCCATGTCTTGCTGGATTGAAAGACAGACAAAGAAAACCCTCGATCTGTTCAAGATGCGGGAAGCGGGCCAGCTGTTTGCTAGATCATCACAAAGTATACAGTCGATCCTTTTTATGGTGAAACCTTTCATCCAAATTGGGCCTATATAAATCGATAAAGTTTTCACCTTTTTACAAACAGAGCCCCGGGGGCTTTATACGAAAGACTCCGGAGGTACATACATGCGTTAACAAAGGTGGAGGACCTGGTTCCGCGCGCCGGTCGAAGAGAGAAGTTTTCGTTCACAAAAACATTTCGGAATGTTACTTTCTCACGTTTACTCTATACAATCGTCCGGTGCCAAGCAGGGTTGGATTAAAAAGATTTTTATTGTCGAACTTTTTTTAACTTTTTTAAATTTTAATTTTTTTTAAGATTTACTTTTTTTTTATTCCGGACCACAAAAATTTCGGCTCTCAATGTGAAAAATTGTCGAAATTTTTTGTTAGTATGTTTGATTGTATTGGAGAATATAGGAATAGTTGACACCGACCAGTTGTGTTCACAAACGGGCACTGCCAAGAAAGCAAACTGCTCACGCTACTTATACGTCAGCAAACAATGCGGATGCGGGCTGGTGTGACAAGTAAACAGCACATAAAATTATTACCTACAACGTGCATGAAGGCTAGATGCCAAATACCGGTTGTGGGTTTATCTGTGCAACTGGTACCATGGAACCAGGAACAAGTCTGACATACTGTAAAAGTCGTTCAAGCGTAACCGCGCAAAGCGCAGAGAGAGAACCAAGAACTTTTCTCTCATTTATTTCGCTCAGTTGTACACGCGCGCGCGCGAGAGAGAGGCAGGTCATTTTTTAATTTCCAACTCACACACAATGTATCGAATTGTGCGTCGCACGTGTGCGGTAATGGAATGGCATGGCACGACGGCTGGGGCCCTGAAAATTAAAAAAGTGCACGCTTGTATAGACATTGGACATTGGGTTCACACACAGAGCGTGCACGCCTCACACAGCGGAAGGTGATTTTCGACTTTTGAAGTTCAAGTGAATGCACGCTTGGATGTGGCTCGTGTTAGATCCACTGAAGCTATTGAAGCTAGTTGCCCGCCGATCAAGAGGACTGCACGATGTCACTTTGGGTCTATTCGTCTTTGCACCATGCGCACCTCACATCACAGGTATATACCTCCTCTAATTGAAGCAGTGAGCTATATCTTTTCAGCCATGATTTTTGGGTGGCTTCTATTAGAGGAGGCTTCTATTAAGCTGGCTAAGATCTGAAAAATACTACAGGAATGCGTGTTTATTGACAAACAAATGGTCAAAAACGGACAAATTACAAACAGTACCGAAAACCGGAGAATTTGCATAATGAAATGTCAGCGTTTGCAGAAATGGACACCGCATAAGGGGAGACCGCATGTTGGGGAGGGGCTTCGCTTAGGACTGGTTTTTTTTCAGACATTGTCTGGTGTGATAGAAGCTTCTATTAGAGGAAATATGGTGGGTACAGTAAGCATCCTGTGTCCCTGAGATTGCGACACATCGAACAAAAACCGTATGCACTGCGAGGTTGGACAATCGTTTCGTGACTCACATTTGTCTGGTACTGATGCCGCTTTGTGGGTTGCGCCACGCATTCAACACCACATGCCTAAAACCTAGACAATGAATAGTCGCGGAACTGAGCCTAAAGACACTGAACCTGAAAACACCTCAAGTAATCCAACTGCGCACGGACACCCATCAGGCTTTTCCGGTCACGTGAGCCAGTACGTATTTTATGAACGGTCACGCACGTGTTCATGCTGCGAAGCACACATTTGACTACGACAACTGCACTCGGACGATGCTGCACCACCGATGAGACCAGTATAGTAAATTTCCAAATTCGCTGCCTCACAGTAGAATACGCCCCATAGTTAATGTCAAGTTATAAACCCGAACGCTAACCATGCGCGGTTCTGAAACATTGCGCGCAGCTGCCTGGCTGGCTGGCAAGCTGCGTCTGTGTTGGCTGTCAATGTTTCACAAGTTGATTTTCGGGTTTAGAACCTGACATTAACTATGGGGCGCACTTTACTGTGCGGCAGCGAATGTGGAAATTTACTATAACATGTTTATATGTATATTATGTATGCATATCTTGCGAATGTGTCGGACAGAGCCAATTACTTTTGACTAGCGTAAGAGCTGTTCCTTTTATACGTGCGCTGATCAATAACTTTTACGCTGGTCTCAATATTATTGACATAACGTAGTCATAAAAAAGAAAAAAACGAAAATTTGGTCATTTGGTCCATCCGCGATGGCCGAATGTTGACACGTCTGACAGAGTAAATTGTCTCTCTATGTCGTTCCAAGAGGCTTGTTTTTTCGCGCGCCGCTCTTTCCTCACTCATGACCAGTGCCTTTTTTATTTCAATGTTCAGAAATGAACAATGAACGACTCATTTTGTCTTTGTGTGAGTGCGAGTGATGTGTGGTGTCTCTGAGCTTCAAAACTGGCTGTGGTCGGTCGATGGCAGGTCTTGTTAATCAAGAGACCCGCATGTTGCGTTTTGTCGTGTCTGCACGGGTTCAGTTGTTGGTTTATTGATAAACGAACAGAGTAAAATGGAAACAGAACATGCACCTCCATGAGGTTTCACTGGCAAAACATGTTTATGTTTACAATGATTTTTTCTAAATAAAAACCATACGGAGCCTGCGAGGACTTTTAAGAAGTGAACGGTCATAGAGGACGCTTAGTCTCTGATGAAGACTCCATCAATACCCCCAATTTCGCAAATAGTACAAACCGGCCAGCTTAAAACTGAACTGATGGACAATTAATTCGCTGACAAGCAGACAGATACACCTGGGTTTTTCCGAAGCAGTTTTGCCCACGGCTGTTGCAGAAGTTGAGCAGTGAAAAAAAACCGACCTCGAAAATTTCAGCGTTGTGAACTTTGTTTGTGCCTTGTGTTTCTTCTATTTCAAATTCAAATTTTATCTGTAAGCTCACGCAAAGACCTTCAGGA